>JANQBM010039128.1:0-10445 GCA_025594535.1 Erythroxylum domingense | reverse complement strand
ATTTAGCACAATTAATCACAATTAAAAACCGGGAAAATGCCATGCATGCATGTACAAACATTTCATGTGCAAATATTCACTATTTATTATTCATGTGCATATATGAATGCATGAATAAGTCTCTATACACTTTCAATATTTTTAACCCATTCAAAATGACCAAATTGCCCTTTCACATAAGTGAGGGGATGTTACAGTTATGTGTGACATTTATGTTTCATAGATAAAACTTCCCCACTAAAGACTATTCGTAGGTAATTGTTTTTAGTGGCGATTTTATTTTAGTAGCAGAATAGTTTTAGCTACTAAGTTCTCGTTGTAAGGAAACGTTATTAAAGACGCTTCTTAAACGTAGGTAAAAACTTTTTGTGCCGAATTAGTTTTGGTAGCTAATAAGTTTTTCTGAAAATTTTGTTTTGGTAGCAAAAAACTTTTAGCTACTAATATATTGTCGTAGCAAAAAGTTTTTAATGACATGTTGTATACGCAGTTAATGACCTTTTGTGATGAAATTTTTTGGTAGCTAATATTATGTAGTGACAAATTTTAATTTTGAATTTAATAATGACTATAATTATTAAAAACGAATTAATTTAAATTTATTACAATTTTTAAGACTTTTTGTGGCGAATTTGTTTTGGTAACTAATATTATTTAGTGAAAATTTTGAATTTTGAATTTAATAATTATTATAATTGTTAAAAACGAATTTATTTTGAATATTTGACAATTTTAAGACAGTTTGAAACATTAATATTATTTGTTTTGTAATTAATGTTAGTGACATAATTTTTAAATAATGATAAATTGAAATAAAGTAAACATAAAAAATGGAATGCATTTTATGTAAAAAAATATTTACACATCATTTATAAACTAAGAGTCTTCATCTGAGTCACTACCACTAACATATGTAGAGCCAAGTATTTGTTTAACCAATTTTTTAAGCTTGTTAACTTCTTTAATATTACGATCTAACGTAGTCTTCAATGTCTTGTTTTCCTCTTAAAGTGCCGTCAATAACACTGGTCGGGACGAAGAGGCACCAACAGGCTTAGGGTCATACCAAAAACCCTTGATATAGCCCGATCATTTAACAAGGACATTGTTGTAAATGTCATCGACATTGGGTTGATTCCCCTCAACCAATGACGTCTGCAACAACTCCTACATATTTTCCTACAATTTAAAGTAGAAAATCTAGTTAACTAAAGAATAATTATTTACTATTACATAGAAAAGTAAATTGAAGTATTAATTTATTTGTACTTACATAATTACTTTGTGTCTCTTCAGATGTCCAGCCTTGATCTTCCTTGTAATGTATGTGCTTGTAAAGTGTGATCCTATCACACTCTTTCCCTTGGAGTTGTGTTTGAATCTATAATATGAATTTAAAAAATTATAACTAATTAGAATTTATTGTATTCAAAAATAGAATAATAAATTATAAATGTTACACTTACAAATTCTTGTCAGACGATGACAAATGACCTGAACCCAATGTTACGAGGAGTCTTCATTTTTACTCTGTTGGCCTTGGCTTTCTCACACTTTTCCTAAAGTAAGAGAAGTAGTTATGAGATGTTTAAACATAAATAATGGAAGGAAATATGGAGAGAAAACTAATTACTTGAACCTTCGCTGAAGCTCAATAATCACACATTTCATTCCGATATTCTTTAGTCACTCGTTCCGGAACATGTCTCCTTATCTCTTCATTGGAAGGGAAAGACTAATAATATTTATGAAGTCGATATTGATGATCCTTCACCCTTTGTTTCAACAGTGAGCTAACATTGCTTGAAACCTCAGGCATGTCGATATCAACGATATTGAGCTTCATCTATGAAAACACAAATTAGATAAGTTATTATTTTAGTTAAGTAAAATTGCAATAAATATAATGAAATGAATTGAAATATTATCAAAATTTTATCCAAAGCATTTTGCAGCAAGTTGTCTTCCTTCAATTACCTGATATGCTGAAGGCAAGGCAACTCATTCCTCACGATAATGCCCAACTCACTGGCCCATTTTGCAGCTTGGATCTTATCCACTGGACACCTTTACGTAGGGTCAATCGTCACTAACAACTTGGTATCCATTGCAACATTCATCCGTTGCAACTCAACTCCTTTTGTCTTACCTCTACCTTATTTTCTGAGGCCAGTATTGGAACCTGAAAAAAAATATAATGATAAAAACACACTAAATATGTGATGAAAGCATAAATGTAAATATATTTGGTTATCAATAATAGACCTGAAGATCCCTCATGACTACTAGACGATGTTGGTAAAGGTTGTTGTTACTGACTTTCCTCATGTGATGATGCAATTGCTAGTTGTTCTGTGGGAGAAACTTCATCTGCCATCACGACCCTCTTTCCTTTGTTTCTTCCAGGTGCCATCATAATGAACTTGTGTAAAACATCAACAACATCAGACAATTATGTTCTTAACATTTCAAAAAACAAAAATAATTTATTTACAGAAATCATCATGATCAAGATTTTGAAAATC
The DNA here is from genome assembly GCA_025594535.1 of Erythroxylum domingense. Lineage (NCBI taxonomy): Eukaryota > Viridiplantae > Streptophyta > Magnoliopsida > Malpighiales > Erythroxylaceae > Erythroxylum > Erythroxylum domingense. The sequence goes on along the minus strand of JANQBM010039128.1, from coordinate 7,920 downwards.
ATCAACTACCGTAAAAACATAACTAAAACAATAAAAATATGCTTATAGTCATTGTAAATTAACATAACTACAACATTAACAACATAAGACCTATAGTTATCTTGTTAACATTTGAAATAATACAAACAATGAATTTACATTCAATCATCATGATCAAGATGAAGAAAATCATCATCATTAAGTACATTATCGTTTGATTCTTCATCATTAATATATTCCAACAAAGTATCGGCATTGTCATTGACATGTCTAAAGTTAGCCTTAGGGCTTGGAAATAAAAATAAATGGTTAGAGCTAAATTCGAAAACTATCTTAGAACTTTAAAATAAAGAAAATGGTTAGAACTATGTCTTGAAATTGAAATGAAATTTATATGTCTATAATAAATTTCAGGGCTTAGAATTTGAAAGAAATACCTAGTGTTGAGTTCTAAAGCTTAGAAGTTAAACTTGATATGGGACTAAAGAACATGCTTACGGTTTGTGACTAGTACCAATTAATATAACAAAATTTGGATTTGATTTAGAAGTGGGAAAAGAATATGAGTTACTGCTCTGGCACATAGAATTTGACTTAAGCTTTGAGATTTTCAGAGCTTATAGTTTGTAAAAATTGATATTTCTCTATTATAAAATGAATTGCTGGTGACATTATCTTAAAGCTTGTAATTTCTATCTAAATAAGTACCTATGCCTGATCTTTTCTGTCTTTATCATAGTTGACCATCTTCCCTCAACATAATCATATTGCATGTCAAACCAAATCACATTTTGGACAAAAAATGAAAGATGTTTGTTGGAATGGGACTTTCAACAAACACCTTATAAGCAAAACATAAGACACATGTTCCTTCAACCATTCATTCATTCAGTTCCCTTTCTTCACCATCATTTACACAATTCAACAGAAACCCAACATTTTGTTACGAAATCCACGCAAAAAATTGAAGAAATTGAAGAAACCACAACAAATTTACATTCGATTTCTTTAAGACATTAAAAAACAAACCCACAACAAACGAAAGAAAACTTACCAGGTTGAGCTCAACTCCACGAGATGATAGATAAGGGGAAGAGAAGAACAACTGATCAGGAAGATTAAGGAAAGGAGGGAGAACATTTAGTTGAGAGAAAACGCAGAACCTAGAGGGAGGGGAAGATTGTAGCTTCGATTTATGTCATCCCACCTAAATGTTTTTTGCCATTGCAATATTCAGCGATGAAACCAAGATTCGTCGTAAATTTCAAAACTTTTAGCTATGATTAATAATAACCGTCGCCAATATGTTTGGAACTACTCAGAAAACGATGTAATTATATTATTATAATCTCCCACATTTTGCGACGAATATAATATTTGTTGCAAAATGCCAAGCTTTGGCTACGAAACACCTATAACGTCGCAAAATGTACAACATTTTGCTACCAATATGTTAAATTGTCGCCTAAAAGTATAGATTTGCTATGAATTGTAGAAAATGTCGCCAAAACCTAAACATTTTCTTTACTTTATTGTTCTTAAAAAACCTTTACCTTTATTTGGAACTCAGTTCTTCCTCTGTAGTCTTCGTTAAGTCTTCCCATAATCAGTGATCTCTGACATCTTACCTACGTATCAAATTCATTGACTATATCAAAACATAGCCTGTAATCCTGTCACTTATTTTTTACTATCTATTGTATTTTCAATTGCGGTCTTCATTTCTATATCTTTTGTTGACTGGATAGGCTCTTTGTTTGTCAATATTAGTTTGTCAAAAGTTTTAGAGTTTCTTCGATCAATTTTCTCCTATTTGCTTGTGATGTTTGCATTTGCCTCTCATGACAGTGTGAGAAAGAAAACAAGTATTTTACTATTGTTAAATAGAAAAGTTGTGGTTTTTATCCTTCCAGAGTGGTTTATGAATTTTGCCTACTGAGGAACTTATTTGAATGCATCATGCTTGGCATTTGTAACTTTGGGTTTTCACGCATTTTAAAGGTGTTATGATTAGTTTTGAGTGAGCGATTATATATGCATTCACTGCATAGTTTTAGGTTGTTTGTGAATGGAAGAAGCAGAGGATGTGTTAATGTTAGTGATGGAAGGGAAAACATATGATTTGCATTTCAATCTTAGGATGAGTTTGTCATGTCTGTAACGTGTTCGATGAAATTTCTGTAACGATTTGCATTTGAAAAGTGTTATACTCTAGACAATCCATTAACAGTGTCATCCACTCCATTTTCATATATGATTTTGAAATTAAATCTAATCAATTTCAATAACTAGGACTGTTGAAAAGTAGTGATCTTCTATCCTAGCAATACTTTAAAATTTTATAGTTTGTTTTCACCATATACCTCCTACCACCATTTACTGTCTATCTTTGTTATTTTTTTATGTCTATCTTCCAACCAACGTTTAATCTCATGAAAGCTTTATTTCTATATATTCTTGAAATTGTTTCAAGAGTATTTTACTTTTTTGCATTTCCATTAATAGTAATATAGAGACATATAGATAATGTTATATGTATGTACATGAAGAACATAGTCATGTCTATTCTACTTTAAATCCTAAATTTTGCATTAGATACAAATTACACAATAAGTTTTTGAAAATTTAGCAAAGGTAACTTTCATATCATCAGGCACATTGAAGATGTATAAGCGTCAAACTGGACTAATTTCAGTTGTCGTCAAAATTGGAGTTATATATATCATCGTTTTATTTTAAATCGACATTTATAGAATTTACGTCTTAACATTATTAATGAAGGAATGTCGATATGGAGACTAGTTCCAGATGACTCTAATTCATTCCGTTAGGAGGAATGTGGCAAAATTGTCCCTACTAAGAAAACCAACAATGCAGATGCAATCTCCACTTTATATACTAATTATCGTTTGCCTTCTATGAACGATCTTCTACTTCAAGGTGTTTAGTATCATCTGAACAATGTCACTTTCCTTATTATGTACTTATCATTTCATTTTATGAAACTATTATATACATTCACATTTGATATTTTATACTACATATTGTTTTAAGCTTCCTTGAGTCTCAAATATGACATGCATGGCTATGGAGGTGGTAGTGATGTCACAACAGTCAGAAAAAGATTAGGAAATTTGTTTGATTTGGAAAATTCGTTAATTCTGAATACTTCATCTGCTTATGCACGTATGCATGTCACTTTAATTTTAGTTCATTTAATGGTTTACTAATATGACAATATCTAACTTCTACACTTATTGTGTTTTAGGTACTAAATCTAGCGACTTATTCACTGCATCCTCTATAAATTTAGCTATAGCAAAAAAGTTGTTGCAAGAGCTGTGAAAAACCCTACACTTGAGGGAACAATTGTTATTGTTCCAATTGGTGCATTCTAATGTGCAACTTCTGGAAAATCCAGATATCGGGGACTCATTTACCTTTTTTGATAGTCATGTTACTTGGAATCCAAATAAATAATTATATCATTGTCAGTTAGTGAGTTAATCAACTGAACTCAGTTTTAAAGTTTATTTATTGTTATATTTGTAATAATTTGTCAAACAACTTATCAACTACTTAGGGGTCAAGTTGCGTACTATTAAATGTGGACTGTTATTGTTCTAGTTTTATGAGTATATGAATTAGGTAACTTCTAATTCAAAGTTCGTACTACTCCATATATCATATTATTATATTGATAAAATTATTTAAAATTTTTATAACTAATTTTTGTAATGTTAGTAAATACTAATGATTAATTAATACTACTTGTTTAACACTTAAAATTTAGTTGTGAGTTTTTTTTAATAATACGTTGTAAACATTCAAAACAAATCTCCAATAAAACATATCTTAACTATGATAGATGATAAAAATGATAGTTTAATAATTTATAAAATTGTCAATCATTTGGTGACTATTTTTAAAAATCGTCACCAAATGTATACATTCAGTGACATTTCTTAAAATTTGTCACTAAATGTGCAACATTTGGTGATGGTTTTCAAAATTTGTCACTGAAATGTCGCTAAATGTATACATTTGGTGATGATTCTCAAAATTCGTCACTGAATGTTTGACATTTAGTGACAATGAAAAGAAATCGTCGCTGAATGTATAGGATTGTGTGATAAAATAGGACTTTTGTTACCAAATATTGACCTTTTGGTGACACTTCATAATATCGTCACAAAACATATAACATTTGATGACAATTTATGGGATTCATCACAAAATGTTTGACAGGTTATGGTAACGTTTGCAGGCTTCATCGTGATTGCACTATTTCACGACAAATATCAGAAATCGTCACCTATTGTGCATGATTTGGCGACGATTTTCTCTATACGTTGCTAAAAGTTTTCCCTTGTGCGATGCTTTTGGGTTTCAACACTAAATTGTAAGTTTTAGTGATGTATACTTTTAAACGTTACAATAAATTGTCTTTTGGCGACGAATTTGGTTTCGTCGCAAAAGAAATCATCGGGAAATGATGCCTTTGTTGTAGTGCATATTTGATTTTTAACATGACTTATATTAGGCATCTTTAATTCTAAAAATTATACTTGAACTTAAGTAATACTTGTGTTTGAAAATTATATTATGATTAATTTTCTCATAAAATATCTTGTCCTCGTATGGTGTTTTAAATTTCATAGTAAACTATTACAATTTCAAATTTTAAATTGAATTCACTTATCATTTAGTTAAATAATTATTTTAAGAAATTATTTTGTAGTAGTCATATACTAACTTTTGTTGTAAAGAAATATATAACTCTTAAGATCCTTTAAAAGTTGACTTGTAGATCTTTGATCAATTAATATAACAAAGTGGTTTTCTTTTTTTTATCAAAGTCTAAATATGTATTATTGAGACTAGTAATAATTTCATAATTTATTTCACAACTTTTATGTTTTTTTAAGAATGAAAAACATATGATTATTATGCTAACATCATGTTAAGTATTAAAAATCGGTATATATCCTTACATATATAGTTTACTAATGCTTTGAAATTATGAGATTTGTTTAAAGAGTAAACTTAGCAATGGGGCCTAAGCTAGGCTTGAAAATAGTTATAAAGGCGTAATTTTTTAAAATTTTAATTATTATTAGTTTTAAAATTATTTAAAAAATAATTTTTATTAAAAGAATCTATCCAATATTAAAAAATTGAATTTGCACAAATATTACTTAATTCTTAAATTATTTATAAAAATGTGAAAACTTTTGCTAGTTATTTTAGACATATTAATAATTTTCACATCAATTTGCAGTATATAATAAAAATATACCATATCAATTAAACATCATCGTCACCATCATCATCAAGGACAACAACAACAATAACAAAATCAGCAACAGCAACAATAATAATAATAATAACAATAAAATCTCAATGTAAATCTCGCTAATATGTAGAGTCTGGAGAGGTTTAGAAGTACGCAGTCTTACTCCTAGTATACCATATCAATTAGTAAATATATATGTTTGTTACTTTGTTCAAAAAATAAAGATTATTTAAATTTGTTTTTCTTATAACAAATCAAAACTTTTCTTTTTCATTTTCACTTAAGGATCTTAATGTAGAATAATAATTAATATTAAGTTTTTATTAATCTAATGATTATAAATTTCTAAAATCGAAAATTTATTTTTAGAAAATGACTATTTGTCAACATAAAAAATATGTTAATTTCTAGCAAGGGGAATATACACACTATTAAAAATGATATTATAATTTTGAATTGTTTATGTTAGGAATTATCAATTATACGAAGTTGTTAAACTTTTTTAAGTAAGATCATTTTATTTTAACGTTAAGAAGAATCATGGTCCGTATTACTTTAATTCATATATGATCACAAGAATGTAATAAAGATAATGGAATGGTTAATAAAGTTAAGAATAGTTTTGTTTCTATTTGGTCGTTGAAAATGATCCAATTCTCTGTTATGTGAAGGCACAAACAACTATTAGGTGAAGATAAAACCAAATAAAGAAAAACAATTAAGGAACGTGGCCAACTTACGCAGGTTTTGTACAAAGTTATGAAGCAATATAGAACTAGACGACAGAAAATGATGCTTATTCACTAGAGATGGAGAAATTTGTACAAAGTTATGAAGCAATATAGAACTAGACGACAGAAAATGACGCTTATTCACTAGACATGGAGAAATTTGTACAAAGTTAGGTTTTAATGAATTATAGGCTTGCCCTATATGCATTGAATATAAAGGAATTAATGAAGAGTAATTATTTACTTGAACAAGATGCATGGAAATGGAAATAAAAAAGGAAAATGCCTTTTCCATAACATTAAACAAAAAATTAATATTTCCTTGTGTTGCTTCATAAGAAAAAATATTTAATCATTATACTTGGACCATTCAAAATATGAAAGAATAATATCAATTCAAAATTCTATAGAGTATCACAATGTTACTATCAAAATTCTATTATTTTCAAAATTAAAGAGTATTATAATATTTTATCTAAATAGAAAAATAAAAAATCAATTAATGCTGGAGACTAAAGTTGAGCTCATGGATAAAGCCAATAATATAGAATTTTCTTTGTTAACTTAACACCATTTCATCTATATATAGAAAAATTATTATGTAAATTATACTCGATCATACAAAACTTGTATTAAATCAATAATCAATACAAGATAATTAACAAATAAATTTATCTTCATCGTCGAATATTTGTTCAAAGAAACTTTCATTTGGAAGAATGGTTTTCGTACCTGTATCAATATAAAAAAGACAATATAAGATAATATAATATATGGTTGTTAAAAGTTATTAAAATAAACAAAATTAACACATTATAAATAATAAAGTTTACCTTAAAGATCTTCACTCCTTTACCAACTTTGGATGCATATAAGGGCTTCCATAGTATTAGGATGAAGTTTAGTATGATATGGATTAACTATCTAACAGCTAGCACTAAAAGTATTCTTCAAAGCAACAATAGCTATTGAAATTGCTGAGGGGTCCCATACTATTGCTTATATGATTAGATAAGTACCTTCATGATTCTTCCACCACAATAATACATCTAATTGCACATTTCCAACCGAGGTCATAACACCTGCCTCTAAATACTTATCAAACTCCATCTTATTATAAGAAGTTTTGAACAAAAGAGCTTCCTTTACACAAATAGTTGTTGCTAAAGCTAAAGATGAACTAGCCCTTACTCAAGGTAAACTCACCAGAGAATCTACTCGTCTTTACTCTTTCATTAAAAAGAGAATCTCTTAGAAAAAATGCTTTTCTCTTTAGGCTTGTGGAGGGGAAAAAGATAGAAGAGGTAGTCTTTCAAATAAACCCTAAAAAATCCTCAGGACATGATGGCTTTAATGGCCATAGGTCTGAAATTGGCCCTATGATGAAGAGAGTAGTTTTAGAATTCTTCTATATAGGAGTGCTGTTGAAGGAGATCAACAAAACTCATATCTATTTAATTATAAAGTCCTCTTGCCCTTTATCATTTGAAGATTTCAAGCCCATTGCATACTCCAACTTCTTATATAAGGTAATTACTAAAATTTTGGCTAATACAATTAAGACTGTCCTAGATTTTCTAATCTTTAACAACCAGAGTGCCTTTATTCAAAAAGGAATGATTAGGGATAACATCTCTATTGTTCGAGAATTGATAAAAGGGTGTCAAATTAGGAATAAAAGCTCTCCTAATTGTATCATAAAACTGGATTTCAAAAAGGTTTTGACTGTGTTGATTGGAGCATTATTCTTCAGACTTTTGGAGACTTTGGGATTTCCTATTATGTTTGTTTGATAGGTTAAGGCCTGTATTACTTCTTCTTCTTACTCAGTTATAATTTGTAACACCCCATTACCCTAGGATACGCATCGGGACGCCCGTAGGTCATTCCGACACATAACCTAAGATAATGGAG
>JANQBM010039099.1:0-10446 GCA_025594535.1 Erythroxylum domingense | reverse complement strand
AATAAACCCATAAAAATCCAAATTCATAACTCATTTCTTCAATTCAGATTTTTCCTAAGACACACATTCGGGTCAACATTTCAAGGTCTTTTTTACCCAGAAAATGAAGTCATTTGAGGATACTTTCTTCTAGAAAATTGTTCTTCTATCTCTCAAGTTTCTAATGACACAAAGAGCATCCAATTTGGTTCAGTATCCTATGAATTATGCTCAAAATACCACCGACTATGTATAATTGAACTTTTGGCTACTTCATGATCACACCCTCAACTTATACAACTCATAACTTTCAACTCAGATATCTAAAAATCACAAACTATGTACCAATTGAAAGATAAGAGAATGAAATACAACTTTTGTGAAGACACCTTTGCCTGATTTAGCCTATATCCATTCAGTTTTTATGAAAATATCAAAATAAAATTTTTATGAAATACAACTTCGGCAGACTCGCAATCACGACCCATGGCAATCGCGACCTGCATCTGGCCGAAACGCCTCCTTCCCCTTTTTTTTTTCTTTTCCGAACTTCACATCCAATTTACACCTAGTAAATAAGGTTTTTTGGCAAAGTCATCTTCTCAAAAATTGTTCATATATGTCTTAGGATTCTAAAGAACCGATTTTCATACAGTTTGGCTTAGTATTTTAAACGTTATACACAATTTAGTCCATACTATTCAGAAACAGAGATAAAATCTGAAACTCAACTTCAAGACAATTGTCAACACTCTTAGAGAAAGAATTCAAACCCGATTTCTACATAAACATTGTATCCACTTGTCTCTAGTTCAATACAAATCAACAATTATCCTATTCGAATATCTTTAGATCAAAATATGTCCAAACAACCGACGCATGTTCAGTTGAACCATTACAACTAACACATTTCCTCATTAATCTTTTCCTAAATTTTCTTTTTTGCTTAATCTACCATTTCCAGTTCAATGCTCATCATTTATCCATTATTCTAACTCCCTTTCAACTCAATTGTAAAGCATCATGAGAAACAAGTCAAGGAAGGTCTTTTAAAATTAAAAAGAATAATGATTTGCCACATGTCATCTCCTTATAGGTTCAAACTAGTTCTTTTATTAAACTAATCTAATCAACTCCTATATCTACTCCAATTGTCTCCAAATTTCAACGAAATAAGTCATTAAATCTTAAAGTCATTTATAAAAATTTTCACTACCATTTGACTCTTAATTCTACTGCTATTCATCAATTGTCTTGCCATTTGACTTTTTTCCTAGTCTGAAAATACCTCAAATTTTTGAAATTTTCCTAAAATTCTCCAAAAATTCTAAATCACTAAATACACTCTCCAAATCAATTTTCAACAAATACAAGCCACAATTATCAACAAAATCATTTTCACAATTCAATTATAAATTAATTATACCCGGAATGTCTATGAATGCATGTACAATTATTTTCAAGTGCAAAAAATTTGATATTCATAATTATGAGCATGAAACAAAATGCATTTCTAAACTCTCATTAATCACTCATATTTACTATTCTAACCTCCCAAAGGTAATGGGATGTTACATAGATAGCCTTGTCTCAACTGACCTGAATCGAGAACATGCTCAATAAGTTTTCCATACAAGATTCTAAGAGGGGTTTCACACGTACTAGATATGGAATCGAACTTTCAAAGGATTAAGCACCTAAGACCCAAGAGGAGGTCGAAGCCATACGTAACATTCCATATGCTTAAGCATTTGGAAGTTTAATGTATGCTATGCTTTGTACTAGACTGGATATTTGTTACACAATGGGACTGATAAAGGGATTCCAATCCAATCCAATACTGGAATGGAGCATTGGACTGAGGTCAAGTGCATACTAAAGTATCTTCTTAGGATTAAGAATTTAATTCTTGTTTACTCTAGAAGTGACCTTATTCTGACGGGATATACAAATTATGATTTCCAATCAGATGTTGATTCAAGGAAATCAACTTTTGGTTCTATATTTACTTTGGGAGGTAGAGTCATAGTCTGGAGGAGTGTCAAGCAATCTTGGGTTACTGATTCGACTATGGAGGCTGAGTATGTTGCTACTTGTGAAGCCGTAAAGGAAGTAGTCTGACTCTGCATGGTCCTAAAGGATTTAGAGGTAGCTCCTGAGGCAGAAAAGGCCATTACACGTTACTATGATAATAGCATGGTAGTGGCTAATTCTAAGGAACCTTGGAACCACAAAATCGCTAAACACGTTGAGTTAAAGTATCATCTCATAAGAGAGATAATATAATGTGGTGAAATGGACGTGACAAAAATTCCCACAGGTCAAAACCTTGTTAATCTATTCGTGAAGGTGTTGTCATAGAAGAGCTTCGAGGGTCGCTTAAATGGTATGGGAACGAGGGATATGTCAAACTTGCTTTAGGACAAGCGGGAGATTGTTAGGGTTATGTAAATATTGTGCCCAAAAAAGCAAGCATATTTACATATAACTTAATTTTTTTCCAGTTACAATATTGTAATGAAAATATTTAATAAATCAAAAGAGTTAGGTTGTATTTTTATGAGCATAATATAACTAGTCATAATGTACCAAGGTTCTTTTGTAAGTAATATACATATACATGGAGATATATAGGAAACATGAATATTATTAGAATCTACATTAATTGATTCACAGTTGAATAATCAAGTTGGTCTCTTGATTATGGTTTACACTATAGTGTTGCGATTTACCTTTATGTAAGTAAAGGAGTTTACTTCAGGGGAATGATGAGTTTCAAATCATGATAGTAGTTGACTATCAGTAATGATACTATTAAATGAATATGGAATTGCATATGTTTGCTGCTACTTTAATCTTAAAACATACACCTTAGTATTCGTTCATTAGGAACCATAATCTTGATGAGTGGTGAACTCATGCGTGTTTCGTTATAATTCTTGATATGATTGAAATGGATTTTTACAGGGTATCAATCTAGTGTTTGCATGCTGGAATTATTTATTTAAAACATGCATTAGGGAACATTCACTCAAATAAAGAGTTTATAGTGATATCATCACTTCTAGATGTTTTACAGAGATTGGTGATTAAACTGACGCCAATAGTTTGATTGACTAGCTACCCATCAACTCTTAACACTAAGATTAAATCTTGTGTGTTAATCACCAAGTAGAGTAACACGTGAGATCTAGAAGGAAAAACCAACATAAGGGTAAAACGTTAATTTTATCCTTTATTGTGTGGATGGGTGTAATATGGTTAATAATAGATTTTGCGATTGGACATCGAATTAATAATTTTGTAACATGGTTTCTCATAATTTTAAGTAATTCTAGAGTTTAACCATTTGTCTTTAGTGGAATGACATTTGATTAATAAGTCGGAATTAATTTTATTGAGATTAAATTAATTCTGAGCTTATTGGAGCTTGAATTATTTAACTCCAATTAGATTCCCAACTTAGCTTTTAGTAAGGTTATCAAGGAAAGTAAGAAAAATAAATAGAGGTTATCGAAAAGAAAATTAGATAGTTTGGAGAGAATTGGACGAATTGGATTCGGGCCAATAAGATCGAAACAATTTAATTAAAAGTTTATTAAATTGGGTTTTAAGCCTATAATTAAATGTTGGACTTACACTAATTAATTTTTAATTATAAGCCCAAAGGCACATTTAATATTGGGCTAGATTTTGATTTAACTAATTAGATTAATTGAAATAAATTTAAAATTAAAAAAGGAGCAAAATCGAATTCTACAAAATGTAAGATTTGGTAATGGCCTTCATTAAATGGTTTAATGGCTATTTTTAATGACTTTTAAATGATCCATTTTTTGTGATAGCATTCTTAAATAATGTTGTTCATCATTAAATTGCTTAATGGCTTTTAAAAGATAGATAAACGTTAAAGAATGAACGTCCCACTCTCCTTCAATACATTCGGTAAAGATCATCTTCTTTAAATGATTTAAATGGTTAATTAAAGAATGAAGTGTGGTAGTGGAGAAAACGTGTAGCCCTCTTTGTATTCTTTCATTAAAGAATGGAATGGTGTGGTTTTTTGCTATCTATCTTTACTCTCTTCCAATCGTCCAAAGGTTTTGGACTTGTAAGGATATTTATTGCATTTAGCTTTAATGAAAAAAATGAATGTTGCATGATTGTCTCTCTCCATTCTCTCCTAACTAGCCGAACATAACAAAAGAGAAGGTCTCTTTGCTTTGTTCTCTATACTAATCAGTCATAAGAAATGGGAAGGTCTCATATTTGTTTTTCGAACTAGCCGATAAAGAAAAGATAATCTCGATTTCTTTCTTCCCCTTTCCCATAAAAGGATTTTGATAATCAAGTTGTCCAAGGAGAACAAGTGGTAGATCAGATTGGTTGAGGACGTAGCGGTGAGGAGTCGAAGCTATAGCGATGAGTTGGTAATATTACAATCTTGTTCTAATTTTCTTTATTTTCCTTATACCGTATCATGTATGGAGTAAAAGTATATTGATTTGGTATTTAATCTTTTGCTATATTGTGATTTATGAAAGAGTTTCTGAAATAAGCATGTTTTTGTTTTTGATCCAACACAAGGTCTAATATACCAATGATGGAAGACTATTCCAGCAGTACCACCAGTCCTTATGGTTTGAAATGGGAAGAATTTCTGAAGGTCTTCAATGGGAATTACTTGCTAAAGATCTACTTAGGCAGAAAGATGAAAGAGTTTTTAGATCTGAAGCAAAGGAGACATATATTTGCTGAATATGAAATACAGTTTAAAGAACTGATGGGGTATGCTACTGCCTTGATTCCTACTGAGGAAGACAAGTTTAGGTGGTAAACCCCATTTTGGAGTCTAACTCGTGATTCAATCTGTAGGGTTGTTTGGATCAAAAAAATAGAAAAGGGTTATATATAAAAAATTTCCAGCATGCACCCTGTACAGTGTCACTAACTTGTAAAAATCATATCACCCAAATCTGATATCCAAAAATTACAAACTTTACATCGTTGGAAAGCTAAGAGCATAAAATACAAATTACAAGCAGACAACTTTGTCTAGAGAAACCTAGATTAATATTGTTTATCCCGTGAAGTCAGAACACAGATTTTACCTCTATGAATGCTTGAAAATGCAATGCGGAAGCTTTAAAAGTCATGAGCAAAACATAAACATATTTTGTTAACTTCAAAAAAGTGGAGTTATACAAAGCTTTAATGGGCATTTCAAGACACAAATACATCGTTGGACTCATAATAAAAAATACATGAATGAGTAATATTTGAAATGTGACTAAAGCCTTGAGTTTTCATATTCTAACTTAAATACAAAAATATGAAGACTTGGAGTGGTGCCTTGACTCTCAATCACTCAATCTCTTACTTGTCACCTGGAGATGGTGAGGAAGGGGGTGAGCTAAAAGCTTGTGAGAAGCAAGTTTATAGCAAAGGAACAAGCAAAACCATTGAAAATACTCATGCCGTAGTAAAATGCATTGAAACAATAAAACAAGTATTTCGCAAATTCTCAAACTTGTCAAAAAAATCATAAACAACATAAGCAAGCATAATGGTTTAGGTAGTCTATATAAACATAATGGAGAAGCCTTGCAGCTAAACCATATACATAAGGGAGTTCTTGCGAAGATCTAATAAATATGAGGGAGTCTATAATGGAGCTCTATGCCACTAGCAGGCAGTCGAGAGAAGGCTTTAACATGGTCAACGTGCATGTGACATAACATAATAGACACCACACCCAAACACAAACATGAACTTTGTGACTTGTAAACATATTACACAAAAGGCACATTTCAGAAACAGGATTTCCATAAGCATGATATATTTCAAATACAATTTCTATCATCATTTCATAACCCAAACACAAACATGAATTTCATGACTTGTAAACATATTGCACAAAAGACACATTTCGGAAACATGATTTCCATGAGCATGATATATTTCAAATATAATTTCCGTCCTCATTTCATGAATCATCATCAAGATTCATGTACCAAACATGTAGCAAATACTTAAATCATTTAAGAAGTAATAAATGTAACATTTATAAAGCAATTGAAATCATTTAAATCTATTGATTAGGAAAATACTCATGGCTCATTAACTCAAACTATAAATATGTAACCCACTTGGATTCCTTGTTTAAAAGTTTGCTTTAAAATGCCCCTCCTCTTGCTCCTATTGCCTCTCTTGATTTCCTTTAACATTGGCCAAAAAAAATCTAATTCAATTGGAATATAAATTGGGAATCCAAATAGCATATTTACTGAAAATTAGTTCTAGAATACTTAAACCCATGTATTTCCTAAATTTCTTGAGTAAAAAAATCTTCCAATTTTCAAAAGATTAAAAAAATAGGCTTACCTTGAATCTTCACCAAACAAAGAGAATAAACCCATGTATTTCCTAAATTTCTTGAGTAAAAAAATCTTCCAATTTTCAAAAGATTAAAAAAATAGGCTTACCTTAAATCTTCACCAAACAAAGAGATTTTTGGCTTAAATGGAAGCTCTTCCCTTCCTCTTTCTTTTTCTCTTCTTAAATAATCTCAAATTCACTCTTAAAAACTAAGAAAAGATGAAACCTAAGCTTTTCTTCTTCCTTTTTTCTCTAATGGCTGAAACCTTCCCTTTTCTTTCTCTATCACGTATTTCACTTCTCTCCCATCATTTCACGTTTTCTTCATCTAATGAAGAAGACAACATTTTCCTCTTCCACTTATACCCTTAATGAGTGTGAAATGTCAACCTTACCTTTCATTTAAAGCTTCATAGTTTTTAAAATTAAGTGGCATGCCATAATTACCCTCTTTATATTCTCACTGCTTAATTTAACTAACCAGTGTAATAAAATCCTACTAATACTATAATTATTAATTAAATTATAATAATTATTCTATCATGAAATCATATTTTATTTAAATCATGTTTAATAGTTCTGTTTATTCTAAGGCAAAAAAATTCTAATTCTATGAGTATTCCATAAAATATTATGCTTAACTCAACAAAAAAATTTTAGAGGCCAACATTTCTCCCCCTCTTAAAAGAATTTCGTTGTCGAAATTCTTACCTAAGTCATTGAAGGGGTGTGGATACTTTTCCTTCATGGCTTGCAAGGGCTCCCACGTGGCCTCTTCCTTAGAATGGTTTTTCCATAGGACTTTAACCAGTTGAACTGTCTTTTTCCTAAGGACTTTTTTCCTTATTGTCCAGAATCTCCACTGGAATCTCCTCATACGTTAGATAATCTCTCAACTGAACCTTAGTTGACTGAATGATGTGGGAGGGATCTAATCTATACCTCCTTAACATGGAAACATGATTGACATCATGTATCTGTGACAATTCTGGTGGCAACGCCAATTTATAGGCTAGTGGTCCAATCCTCTCAATAATCCTGTAGCGAACAACTTATCTTTGGCTCAATTCACCCTTCTTGCTAAACCTTATGACTCTTTTTCAAGGAGATGTCTTAAGAAAGAATTTCTCACCAATTTCATACTCCATTTCCTTTCGGTGTGCATCAGTATAGCTCTTCATTCTATCTTGCGCTGCTTTGAGCCTTTGCTTAACTAGAATGACCTCGTCAGCTATCATCTAGAGTAACTCTGGTCCTATTATTTTTCTTTCTCCTTTTTCATCTAAGCAAATAGGATTTCTACATCTTCTTCCATGCAGTGCTTCATAAGCAGCCATCATAATGCTCGAGTGGTACGAATTATTATAAGCAAATTCGACCAATGGCAAGTACTCGTCCCAAACACCTTTGAAATCCATCACACGTACCCTGAACATTCCTTCAAAGGTTCGAATAGTCCTTTTAGATTGACCATCTATTTGGGGATGGAAGCAATCCTAAAATTTAACATGATCCCTAGAGCTTCTTATATGCTTTCCCAAAATCTCGAAGTAAACTAAGGATCTCTGTCAGAAACTATGGAGTCTGGAATCCCATGTAGTCTCACTATCTCATAAATGTACTTCTTTATTAGCACATATAGAGAATCAGTCTGTTTAATTGCTAGAAAATGGGCCGACTTCATTAAATGATCAACAATAACCCATATGGTATCATGCTTCCTACTAGTCTTAGGTAACCCCATTAGAAAATCCATGGTTATCCTTTGCCACTTCCACTCAGGAATGGACATTGGCCTTAACTTGCCTAAAGGTGCTTGGTGTTCAGCTTTGACTTGTTAACACACTAGACACTTGCTTATATATTTTGCTACATCCTTTTTATGGCTTTCCACCAGAAATGCTTTTTCAAATCTTTATACATCCTGATCTTACCTCGAAATATAGCATAAGGAGTATTGTGTGCCTCGTCAGGTATCTCATCCTTTATCTCTTTGACATTCAAAATATAAAGTCTATTGCCCACAACCGTAAGTCCATCATCCCTCACTTCCACTTCAGATTACTTGCCATTCTTAATTTCTTCACATAGCTTGTTCAAATCTACATCTTGCTCTTGTAACTCCTTAACTTTCTCTTTGAGTATTAGTCTTACTCTAAAATTAGCAATAATGCAATCAAGTTCCTCCTATTTCAAGCTTATTATAAGCTTAACCATCTTTTCCAAAATGACAGATAAATTGTTTGAATATGGGCTATGGGGGATCTCCTACTCAAGGCATCAGCTACTACATTTGTCTTGCCTAGTTGGTATTCAATCAGTAAGTCATAATCCTTAAGGAACTCTAACCACCTTCCCTGTCTCAAATTTAACTCTTTCTAGCCTAATAAGTACCTGAGACTTTTATGATCTGTAAAAACGCTCGTCTGAACCCCATACAGATAATGTCTCCAAATTTTAAGACAAAAATTATTGCTAATAATTCTAGATCATGGCTTGGGTAATTCACTTCATAAGGCTTTAGTTGTCGTGAGGCATAAGCTATTACCTTGTCTCCATGCATTAAAACACAACCCAAACCCTTTCTTGAAGCATCACTATAAACTTTATAGCCTTTATCTCCCATGGTCAAAGTCAAAATTAGAGCACTTGTCAATCTGTGCTTAAGATCCTCAAAGCTCTTCCAACATTCATCACTCCAGATAAACTTCTGATTTTTCCTTAATAGCTTGGTCATTTGAACAGCTAGCATAGAGAATCCTTTAACAAACCTCCTATGATATCCTACCAGACCCAGAAAGCTTCTCACTTCTGCCACTGTCTTTGGTGCATGTCATTTCACCACTTCTTCAAATTTTCTGGGATGGACATGTACCCCATCATTCGAAATTTTGTGTTTAAAGAATATCACCTTATGAAGCCAAAATTCACACTTGCTGAATTTGGCATAAAGTTCCTTCTCCCTTAGTGTTTGCGACATTATCTTTAGAAGTTCCTTATATTCCTCTTCGCTCTTGGAATAAACCAGAATGTCATCTATAATTACTATGACAAATTGGTCCAGATATTCTTTAAAAACCCTATTCATGAAATCCATGAACACAACTGGAGTGTTGTTCAGTCCAAATGGCATGACTAGAAGTTTATAATGCCGATAATATTTTAAAAACACTATTTCGTTTACATTAGGTTCCCTGATTCTAAATTGATGATAGCCTGACCTGAGATAAATTTTAGAGAAGACCTTTGCTCCTTGTAGCTGGTCAAATAGATCATTGATTATGGAAAAGGATACTTGTTGTTAATGGTCACGTTGTTGAGCCTCCTATAGTCAATGCACGTGCCCCATGTTCCATCTTTCTTTTTAAAAAACAAAACTGGCACTCCTCATCACGATGAACTTGGCCTTATATACCCCTTCTCTAACAATTCTCATAATTTTTCCTTAAGCTCATTCAACTCAGTTAAAGCCATTCTATAAGGTGGTATAGAAATTGGTGTGGCACCTGGAATCAAATCAATGGCAAATTCGATTTCCCCTGCTGGTGGCAAACTAGGTAAGTCTTTTGGAAACACATATGGAAATTTGCTCATAATTGGAAATTCTTATAACTTTCCTTCATTCATCTTGATGTCCACAACGTGTGCCTATAAGGCTTCACACCCTTTTCTCATCATCCTATCAACTAACAAAGTTGAAATAATTCTTGGTGATTGCGTTTTTCTATCTCCCTTAAAAGTTACCTTCTCACCCTTGCCAAGATCAAATTCTACCTCTTTAAGGCTACATTCTAACTTTGCATGATACTTCTCCAGGGTATCCATTCCAAGTATAACATCTAGGCCCTTTAAATCTAAAGGCATTAAGTCCATTACCAATCTAGCACCATTAATAAAGAGTTCACAACCTCTATATACTTGACTTATTATCACATTCCTCCCTATAGGAGTATTAACAATCAATGGACTATCCAATGGTGTAACATCCCGGTCCCACCTAACGGGTCGGATAAGGGAAACGGGTCTATGAGAAGACCAAAGAGAGAACTAAGCACAGATATGCCTCATGCTCATGCAATTGTGAAAATG
>JANQBM010039091.1:0-10446 GCA_025594535.1 Erythroxylum domingense | reverse complement strand
TTCTTACTTTGCTTGATAACCTTCCTTGAAGCCAAGTGGAGAATCTTATTGGACTTAGATAATTCAAGCTCCAATAACTCCAGAATTAAGTTAATCTCATTAGAATTAATTCTAGCTTACCAACTAAATGTCATTCCAGTAAAGACAATTAGTTGAACTCTTCAATTAGTAAATATTATCAGAACATATATTTCAAATAAGATGTCCAATTGCAAACCCTATTATGAACGTTATTATAGTCATCCACACAACAAAGGGTAAAATTACCGTTTTGCCCTTATATTGGTTTTTCCTTATAGATCTCCCGTTTTACTCTATATGGTGATTAACACACAAGATGTCATCTTCTTGTTAAGACTTCATGGGTAGCTAGTCCATCAAACTCTGGCGCCAGTTTAATCAACAATCTTTATAAAACATTTAGTAGTGATGATATCACTATAAACTCTTTATTTGAGTGAATGTTCCCTGATACATATTTCAATTATTAATTTCAACATGCAGACACTGGATTAATACTTTGTAAAAATCCATTCCGATCTTATCAATAATTATAATGAAACACATATGAGTTCACCACTCATCAAGATTGTGGTCCAAAATAAGCAAATGATAAAAATGTATGTTTTAAGATTAAAGTAACGATCTACTTTATTCATTAAAACATACGTGATTCTAAATTCCTTTAATAGTGACATTATCAATAGTCAACTACTATGATGATATGAAACTTCTTTGCTTATATGGAGATAAATCGCAACACTACAGTCTAAACCATAATTAAGCAACCAACTTAATTATTCAACTATGAATCAATTAATTTATATTCTAATAATATATATGTTTCCCATACATCTCTATGTATATGTATATTACTTACAAAATAATCTTGTATGGTGAACTTGTTGAGCATATTCTCAATGTAGGTTAATTGAGACAAGGCCATATGTTTGTTCTTACGATCCTTTATAAGCTTGATCCTTAGAGCATAGTTACCCTCTCCCAAATGCTTCATTGAAAACTGTTCATCTAGCCATCCTTTAGCCGTAGATAACATTCCTACATCATTTCCAATGAGCAGAATGTCATCAACAAATAGAATTAGAAAAATAACTTACGTTCTTGTATCCTTTTAAAAAAATAACCTCAAGGATTCAGACTTCATTAGCATACATGGAATCTATTTCCGATTCCATCTCTTTGAGCCATTTTTTGTGTCAACATACAGCATTAGAAAAATAACCTTACCTACAACGATCCAGAATTTTTTAGGATATATGGAATCTATTTTTGATTCTATCGATTTGAGCCATTTTTCTATGTCAACATCATTAATATCCTGTGTATACATAATGGGATCCGTTTCTTCTTGGTTTGAGATGGCTATAATGCCTTCTTCTAGACTTAGATACCTATTTGGCTGTCCCACAACCCTCCCATTATGTCTATGCACAACTTGATGTTTAGGTTGCTCTTTCAATTCAACTCTTGAATCCATTTCGACATCTTATTTTGCTATATCCAAGTCAACTCTTGGTTTGGATGAAATAGCTAACTCTTTGAGAACTACTTCACGTATTCCTTTGTGATTTTTCACAAACTCTTCCTCTAGGAAGGTTGCATTTGTTGACTCTAATACCTTCCTATCCTGAGGACTATAAAAATAGTACCCTCGAGTTCCTGTAGGATATCCTGAAAATAAAGATACTTCTAACCTTGGTTCCATCTTCGTGGATTCAGGTCTTAGAACATTGGCTGGGCAGCCCCAAGTCCTCAAGTGTTGTAATGAAGGCACTCGACCAATCCATAACTCCCTAGGTGTTTTAGGCATCAATTTGGAGGGAGTAAAGTTGAGAAGATATTTTGCCGTTTGTATGGAATATCCCCAAAATGATTATGGAAGGCTGGCATATTACATCATCGATCTTACCATTTCCATTAGAGTCCTATTCCTCCTCTCAGCTACACCATTCTATTGAGGTGTTCGAGGAGCTAACAAGTTAGAAACAATTCCATGGTCAATTAAATATTGCTGGAACTTTCTAAATAAGTGCTCACCACTTCGATCTGATCGAAGTTGTTTTAATGACTTGACTAGCTACTTCTCAACTTTGAATTTGAATTCTTTGAACTTTTCAAAGGATTCACACTTTTTATGCAACAAATATAAATAACCATGTCGTGAGTAATCATCTGTAAAGGTTATGAAGTATTCATAACCTCCTCTTGCTTGTACATTTATGGGCCCACACATATCTATATGTACCAAGTCGAAAGTAGATTCAGATCTATTTTCTTTAGAAGGAAATGAGGCCTTGATCATTTTTCCTTCAACACAAGATTCACAAGTGGGTAATGGATCATTATCCAAGCCTATAAGTATTCCATCCTTCACTAACTTGTCAAGTCTTTTCTGATTGATATAGCTCATTCTTAAGTGCCATAAATATTTTGAATTAATGCTAGAGTCATTAAAATGTCTTGGCTTTATTAATTCTGTGGCATTTAGTAAGTTTTTCATAGGTTCTATAAAGAACAATCCTTGTTTAATAGTTGCATTACAAATAAAATCCTTATTCTCATATATTGAAACAAAATTTTCGAAATATAAGGAATAACTAGACTTTATTAAACAAAAAACAAAAATCATATTCCTTACAATCATTGGCATGTAATAAACATCATCCAAATATAACCTATGACCATTAGGAAAGTAAAAGATAACTACTCCCACTGATTCTGTTGAAACATAGGATCCATCTGTTATGTTGACTTGAAACTGGCCTTTAGGTAGTCTTTTCCATTATTGGAACCCCTACAAAGAATTGCAAATATGTTTAGTGGCTCCTGAATCTAATATCCAAGAATCAGATGAATCTTCCACATTTCTAGTTCCTAGCAAATTTAGGAAACCCATACCTTGTTTGCTTTTGAGGGACTCAAGGTAGACTGGACAGTTTTTTTTCTAATGGCCCATCTTATCACAGTAGAAACACTTTCCCTTGACACTCTCTTTGGCCTTCTTTTTCATAAGTTGGGCCTTGACCCCTATTTGGGCCTTCTTTTTCATTAGGCCCTTCTTCTTTTTCTTTCCCTTATCCTTGGGCTTAGAAGAAGATGCTACATTAGCTTCTAGCCCATGAGCCTTGATGTTTAATATCTACTCTGTACTCTGAAGAGTATTCATCAACTCACTCCATGTGTAATCCTTGCTATTGAGGTTTAAGCTATTGACGATCATAATCATCTACATATCTGCATCCATATCCATCCCAAATATCTCAGCCTGAGTGATTGCATAGATTAGCTTAAGCATGTAATCCCGAACCAGTTCACTAGGTTTTTGTCTGAGATTGTGAAAGGTTTGGATAGCTTTCACCCTTGCAGACCTGATCCTCACACCAAACATCTCATGTTGGTGATGAACCATTGTACTAGCAGTTTTTATACAAGCAATTTGCTTTTGCAACATGCCACTGACAGAAACTAGAATCTAACACTTAGTAGTCTTATCAGCATTTTGCCATCATTCATGTTGTTGGACTTGCTTAGGAGTTGAATTTGCACCTGTAGGTGTAGTCTCATTTTCAGTTAATACCTATGAAATTTCTCTCCGTTTTCCAGTTTGTTATTTGTCAAGAGCAAAGTAAGTGGATTCATTTTATGGTGATTATGTCTGAAAATATAAATTATTAAAGAGTAAGTAAACTAGTTAACAATATTGGAACTTTGTATAAAATCATGATGCATGTATGCATGATGATAAATTTAACAAAATTAAAAAACAATTAAATCTTTACACGATGATTATTTTTCTTATCTATAATAGACTAAGTGACAGTGGGCTATCTTATCTATTAAAAGAAAAACTGGGACCCTCCCACTCAAAAGGCTACCAAGCATTTTTCATGCCTAACGTTTTGAGAAGCATCATAATTTGGTCCATACATTTATCAACAGAACTACAGTGGGCAGGTTATTTGATAAACTATGTTGAGTGTATATCCATTTGATTCATCCACTAAAGGTACATACAAATCATGTCTCGTTGAGAGGTGACATTTGCTACTAATGAGTTGACTTATCCTTTAAGAGACCCAAACCATGCAAGATCTAGGATTCATGCCCTCTGATGGGGAGTAACACTTCACCACATGCAAATGGGCCATCATTTGGAGACCATGGACTCTCATATGAGCATCCTCTCCCACTCAATCTTTTTAGGTTTTAAGTTTTAAATACCATCTTGTCGAGATGTAATTTATTAACCATCATATATTGTTTCATTATATATCTCATACATAATGAATGCATGGAAAACCCTAGGGTTAGCAATTTTCTAAATGACATGCAATCACATAATATCGCATATTATTTGCATTCATTTATCCATTCATCATATGAACTAATAAGTCACTTTTGATTGTCCATCCTAGAACATAAAAAAAAATTACAAGGCTTTTAAGCCCAAAAAAATCTTCTTGACTTGGATCTTCCGTTTCAAACTCTTCACTCCCATGACCCGGCCAATTTAGTAAAAAATGTGCAATGACATTTTATAAAATCGAATTTTATTACTTTGAAAACAAAAAATCTAGCACCAGATTTTCATAAATCCGTATCTTTGTCATAAAAAAAACAGTAGTTGTTTTCATTAAAATCAAAAATTGTTCCATTAAAACAAAAACTAGCACCTTTTTTTATCAAAATAGAAACTTGATTCGTTAAAACAAAAATCCAGCACTTGTTTTTACATAAAAACCAAAACTTGATTCATTGAAACAAAATTTCCAGCATTTTGATTTTCACAAAACCTAAACTATGCCAATACACAAAAGAATACATCGAAACCGTTACCTCTTTATTTCTTCAATCCATGGCTGCTTCAATTTCATCATTACTTCAATTTGTACATTACAAAATAAAAAAAGAAAAGAAAAATGAAGCTAAGGAGAAAACATGGTGATGATAGACCACCCTCCTTGTTACAAACCAAATGAAGAAATCTTACATGGTAAATATAAATTCTACGAACAACCAAAGGACCAAAACATACACCATATATATTTCTATCAAATAAAAATATGCAGCATATAAAATATAATTGCCAACCCATGCATCACATATAGGAACTGAAAATATGCATAATAAACATGACTCTGATACCAATTGTTGGATCGAAAAATAAAACAGGCAAGATTTGGCTAAAACGGTAGATTTCAAAACTTTTTTAAAAATCAAAACACAACGGAAGCAAGATAACCAAATCAACATGCTAAGCCATAAATGATACACTATATGGAAAATAATTATCATAAGAACAAGATGGAGATTATGTTACTGACTCCTTTACTACAGCTTTAACTTCTAGCTGTGTTATCCTCTCCTTCTTATATCCTCTCCTAGCTTTAGCCTTTCTTTTGAATCCTTTTTTTTTTCAATGTATTCTCTCCTTGTTGTTGTATCCTTAACCAATACGATCTACCACTTGTTTTTCTTGTACAACTTGGTTAACAAGATCCTCTGGTGGGAAAGGAGAAGAAATATTTGGAGGAGATTTTTCTTAGAAGAAAGAAGCCAAAGATGAGACACCTCTTATGAAAATTTTGGCCAACGTATCCAAGAAAGGACTGTGAGTCCAAAAAATGCAAGAACACCTCTTTTACACCTTATTAATTTCGATTATGCATGAAAAGAAAGAAATTAGAAAGACATCTAATGTGTGACTTCATTCTTTTATACAAAACATAAAGAAGCCATTAAATGAGACTTTTGTCATCTGTTTTAAGATGGCTATATGAAAAGACCAATAACCTAAAATGACATGTCAATTTTGATTTTAGTGATGGAAGAAGGAAGATGATCCATCAAATGCACATCTTTCATCATTAATCAAATGAATGCTAAAAGGCTACATTACATGCCATTATTAAAAGACAACCATTAAACCATTTAATGGTAAGATCATTACTCCATTTAATGATGATAAAGCATGATAAATACCATCTTTATTTAGAAATTAAATGTTTAATGTGCAGCTGCACATTCAGCCCTAATAAAACCGAAATTCCACCTTCCATTTCTTTAAGAATTTTGTTTTATTTTAATTAATCTAATTAATCAAATTAAACCAAAGTCTAGCTCATTTCTAAATGTTTATTTTGGCTTCTAATTAAACATTAATTAATGCAAGCCCAACATTTAATCATGGGCTTTAAAACCTCCATTTATATTTCTTACTTTGCATTATAACCTTCCTTGAAGCCAAGTGGGGAATCTTATTGGACTTAGATAATTCAAGGTCCAATAAGCCCAGAATTAATTTAATATCATTAGAATTAATTCTAGCTTATTAACTAAATGTCATTCCACTAAAGACAATTAGTTGAACTCTTGAATTATTAAATAGTAGGAGAATACATATTTCAAATAAGAGGTCCAATTGCAAAACCTATTATGAATCTTATTATAACCATCTGCACAGCAAAGGGTAAAATTACCGTTTTATCCTTATATTGGTTTTTCCTTCTAGATCTCCCATTTTACTATATATGGTGATTAACACACAAAATCTCATGTTGGTTTTAATACTTGATGGATAGCTAGTCCATCAAACTCCTGGCGTCAGTTTAATCACCAATCTCCATAAAACATCTAGAAGTGATGAGATCACTATAAACTCTTTATTTGAGTGAATGTTCCCTAATACATGCTTCAATTAATAATTCCAACATGTAGACACTGGATTAGCACTTCGTTAAAATTCATTCCAATCATATCAAGAATTATAATGAAACATATATGAGTTGACCACTCATCAAGATTATGGTCCATAATAAGCACATGCTAAAAATGTGTTTTAAGGTTAAAGTAACGGCCTACTTTATTGATTAAAACATACATGATTCCAAATTCATTTAATAGTGCCATTATCAATAGTCAACTACTATGATGATATGAAAATCATCATTCTCTTGAAGTAAACTCCTTTACTTATATGGAGAAAAATCGCAACACTACAGTGTAAACTATAATCAAGTGACCAACTTGATTATTTAACTGTGAATCAATTAATTTAGAATATAATAATATACATGTTTCCCAGACATCTCTATGTATATGTATATTACTTATAAAAGAATCTTGGTACCTTATAACTAGTTTTATTATGCTTATACATATAAAACCAAACTTTTTTGTTTTATTAATAATAAATATTTTCATTACAAAAAGTAACTGGGAGAAAATTAAGTTAAAAGTAAATACAATTGCTTTTCAGGGCACTATATTTACATAACTCCAACAGTCCTATGCTAGCCTTCCAGAATCGTTCTTGGGATATGCCATAAGAACAACAACATATCTTCTTAACTTTGCTCCATCCAAATTGGTGCCTAAAACACCGAGGGAGTTGTGAACTGGCCGAGTGCCTTCATTGCAACACTTTAGGACTTGGGGCTGTCCAACCTATGTTATAAGGCCTGAATCCATAAAAATGGAACGAAGGTCAGAAGTATGTTTGTTTGTAGGATATACTACAGGAACTCGAGGGTACTATTTTTACAGTCCTCAGGACAGGAAGGTATTTGTGTCAACAAATGCAACCTTCCTAAAAGAAGAGTTTGTAAGAAATCATAAAGGAAGAAGTGAAGTAGTACTTAAAGAGTTAGCTATTTCATCTAAAACAAGATTTGATTTGGATATGGCAAAACAAGATGTCGAAATGGATTCAAAAGTTGAATCGGAAGAGCAACCTGAACATTAAGTTATGCCTAGACGTAGTGAGAGGGTTGTGAGATATCCAGATAGGTATCTAGGTCTAGGAGAAGGCATTATAGCCATCTCAGACCACGTAAAAATGGATCCCATTACTTATACACAGGCTATTAATGATGTTGATGTAGAAAAATGTCTCAAGGTGATGGAATCAGAAATAGATTCCATGTACACTAACAAAGCCTGGATCTTTGTAGATTACCACCAGGTATAAAAGCCATAAGGTGTAAATGGATCTACAAAAGGAAATGAGTATTAGATGGAAAGGTAGAACCATTTAAAGTTAGATTGGTAGCTAAGGTCTATACTCAAAAGGAGGGTATAGACTATGAGGAGACTTTTTCTCCAGCTTCTATGCTTAAGTCCATCAGAATTCTTTCGGCCAAAATAGCCTATTTCGATTATCAAATATGGAAAATGGATGTCAAAACTGCATTTCCTATTGGGGATCTTGAGGAGACCATTTATGTGGCCCATCTAGAAGGTTTTGTTGAGCCATGTAATAAGTATAAGGTATGTAAATTGCAAAGGTCCATTTATGGACTTAAGCAAGCATCTAGGTCTTGGAACATTAGGTTTAATAAGTCTATCAAAACCTATGGGTTCATACAAAACCTAGATGAGCCTTGTGTCTATAAAAGGATACAAGAAGGAAAGGTTATTTTTCTAATTATGTATGTTGATGACATTCTGTTCATTGGGAATGATGTAGGAATGTTATCTATAGTTAAGATATGGCTTAACGAATAGTTTTCATTGAAGGATTTAGGAGAGGCGACCTATGTTCTAGGGATCAAACATATAAGGGATCGTAAGAACAAACTCATAACCTTGTCTCAACTAAATTACATTGAGAACATGCTCAATAAGTTTACCATGCAAGATTCCAAGAGGGGTTTCACACCTACTAGAAATGGAATCAAACTTTTAAATGAGCAAGCACTTAAGACCTAAGAGGAGGTCAAACACATGCATAACATTCCATATGCTTCAGTAGTTGGAAGTTTAATGTATGCTATTCTTTACACTAGACCGGATATTTATTATGCAGTGAGACTGCTAAGTAGATTCCAGTCCAATCTAGGAATAGACCATTAGACTGCGGTTAAGTGCATACTGAAGTATCTTGTAGGACGAAGAACTTAATGCTTGTTTACTCTAGAAGTAAACTTATTCTGACGGGATAAACGGATTTCGATTTCCAATTGGATGTTGCTTCAAGGAAATCAACTTCTAGTTCTATATTTGTTTTAGGAGGTGGAGTCATAGTCGGGAGGAGTATCAAGCAATTTTGTGTTCCTGATTCGACTACGGAGGCTGAGTATGTTGCTGCTTGTGAAGCAGCAAAAGAAGCAGTCTGGCTCCATAAGTTTCTAAATGATTTGGAAGTGGTTTCTCAGGTAGAAAAGGCCATTACACTTTAATATGGTAATAGTGGGGCAGCGGCTAATTCTAAAAAACCTCAGAACCATAAAGCTACCAAACACATTAAGCGAAAGTATCATCTCATAAGGGAGATAATACAATGCAGAGAAGTGAACGTGGTAAAGATTCCTACGGAGTAAAACCTTGCTGATCCGTTTATAAAGACACTATCCAAAACGAGTTTTAAGGGTTACGTAGTAGGGATGGGAATGAGGGATATGTCAAACTTGCTTTAGGGAAAGTGGGAAATTGTTGGAGTTATGTAAATATCGTGCCCTATATTTAGGGAACATTCACTCAAATAAAGAGTTTATAGTGATAGCATCACTTCTAGATGTTTTATAGAGATTGGTGATTAAACTGGCACTAGTTGTTTGATAGACTAGCTACCTATCAAGTCTTGATGCCAAGATGAGATCTTGTGTGTGAATCACCATATAGAGTAAAACGGGAGATCTAGAAGGAAAAACTAACATAAGGGCAAAACGGTAATTTTACCCTTTATTATGCAGATGGCTATAATATGTTTCTTATTAGAGTTTTCAATTGGACATATTGAAACATGTGCTCTCATAATATTTAGTAGAATGGCATTTAGTTAATAAACTAGAATTAATTCTAATGAGATTAAATTAATTATGGGCTTATTGGACCTTGAATTATCTAATTCCAATAATGTAACACCCCATTACCCTAGGGTACGCACCGGGACGCCCGTAGGTCATTCCGACACATATCCTAAAATAAGGGGGCGCTACTTGCGATCACTACAAAACTCCATATGGCATCACATACATTTAAATAATAAAACCAGTAATTGAAAATCATAAGAGTTTTAAAACCAAAATCTTCCTCTTTTCATTACTCAAACTCAACAGTTTTATACATCAACTGTACAGTCTGTACATACAAAAAATTTAATACAGATACTATGAAAGAGGAAGAAAGTACAACAACTCCTAACTAGGTCATCCCCAAATCTAAAGTCCCAGCTGACCCACCTGTGTGCCATGACCTCTCTTGCCAATCTAGTCGACACAGTCTCAGAGTAGTCCCTCTGGAGCTAGAAGCCTAATCTCTCGGTCCTGAGAAATATTTTGAAATTTTGGGTGAGTTTGCGAACTGCTGGAACCCCTCCCCGGGCGGGCCTACAGGCCCGACATCCTGTGTGACATCTGGACCTGTGGCCCACGGGGGAGGGATTCCCCACCAGTGGAGACTTAGACGAACAGGATCTTTTAATAC
>JANQBM010039065.1:0-10447 GCA_025594535.1 Erythroxylum domingense | reverse complement strand
AACATCATACTCGATGAATCAAACTACCCATTATGGTCACAGCTTATGGAAATGCGTATTGGAGCTCGAAATAAAATTGGTTTTCTAACTGGTGAAATCATTAAGCCTGCTGGGATTTATGCTCCTATTTTCTAAGTGAGCCCGATAATTAGGGAAGTGAACCGATTCAGTAATACTCAGGAAAGATCACAATAATCTCCTAGACAGTATTACCATTCCACGTAAAATCCCAGGATAGGCTAGAGGGGTCACAGACGGTCCCACTTAAAACCTGACCTCCTTGACAGAAATTACGTGCACAGTATATTTATCATAACTTAACCAGCAGTGGAATGCCTCCAATAATTACTTGACGACCGAATCCACCAGAAATAATAACCATAGTAAAAAGTGAATAAGTACCATAAATACAAGATAAAATAGGGACACCGAGATTTACGTAGAAAACCCCTAAATAATTAGAGGGAAAAATCACGGAACCGAGTCGGTAAAATTTTCACTATATATGTGGAGAAAATTTCTTACAATCACTCAAATTTCTCACCTACTAGAATATGATCACAATTATAGAAACTCTCAAATTTTACCGCTATATTTTTACCTCACACCTCTCTGTGGATGTGATCCAGAGCACAAAACTCACTCAAAACACTATCTCTTTATAAGCTTTGTTGCTTTCCTTTCTTCTGCTGCAGAATGCTGCAAGACTCAAGCCTATTTATAGGGTCCAAACAACATGACTTTGTGGCTTCACATTAGGCCACATCTCCAGCCAACCAAAATACCACAAAACCAAAAAAGAAAAACGCAACAACCTATGTCTGCCACCATTTGTGCCTATTGTCGTGGGATGTTGGGATGATGAGCACCACTTTTGCTTTTTATTTAGTGGCTGGACCCATCAATTCTCCCCCTCCAGCCCCGATCATCACATCCTAGAGGAGGTCTTCAACTGGCTCTCAACAGGAGCCCATCCCAGCGAGTTCGACACACAACTCAAACTTCTCCTTGAGAACAACTTTTGTCAACATATCGGTAGCATTTTTATCTGTGTGAATCTCCTGCAATTGAAACGCCTTCTCCTCAATGGCAAGTCTGAGCCAATGATACCTTACGTCAATATGTTTCGTTCATGCATGATACATAGTGTTCTTGCTCAAGTCTAAAGCACTTTGACTGTCACAATAGACTATGTATTCTTCCTGCTGCACACCTAATTCTTAAAAGAATCATTTCAACCAAAGCATTTCGTTCCCTGCTTTCATTGCTACAACGTACTCTACTTCGATAGTTGATAATGAAACACATTTTTGTAATCTTGACTGCCATGAGATAGCTCCCCCTGAGAATGTAAAGAGGTATCTTGATGTTGATTTTCTTTCATCAAGATCACTAGCCATATCTGCATCTGTGTAGCTAACAAGTGAAGACTCTTCCCCTCCAAAAGTCAGACATAACTTTGAGGTTCCTCTCAAGTATTTGAAGATCCACTTGACTGTTTCCCAATGTATCCTCTGGGGATTTGATAGAAATCGGTTCACAACGCCAACTGCATAAACGATATCTAGTCTCGTACATACCATTGTGTACATCAAACTTCTGAACGCCGAAGAATATGGAACATTTGACATATCTCCTCTTTCTTTCTCTATTGATAGGCTAGATTTCTTACTCATCTTGAAATGAGTGGTAAGCGAAGTGCTAACTGGTTTAGCAGTCTTCATATTGAACTTCTCTAGAATTCATGCAATATATTTCTCCTGCGATAACCACAACTTGCAGGACTGTCGATCTCAGGTAATCTCCATTTCGAGAATTCGCCTTGCCAATCCTAAATCCTTCATGTTAAACGCCTTATACAAATCACCTTTTAACCTATTAATCAAGTCTACATATGGTCCAATGATTAGCATATCATCAACATACAAGAGAAGAATGATAAATTTCCCGTCAGGGTATCTCTAGACATATACGCAAGGATTTGCATCCATCCTTCTGTAGCCTTGACTCACCATAAAAGAATTAAACTTCTTATACCATTGTTGCCGGGCTTGTTTCAACCCATACAAGCTCTTCTTCAAGCGACAAACTATGTCCTCCTTTCCCTTGACTTTGAAACCTTCTGGCTGTTCCATGTAAATTTCTTCCTCTAGATCCCCATGTAAGAATGCAGTTTTTACATCAAGCTACTCCAACTCAAGATTCAAGCTGGCTACTAGGCCTAGCACAACTCAAATAGAACTCATTTTCACAACTGGAGAAAAAATCTCATCAAAATCAATACCTTTCTTTTACGTGAAACCTTTGACTACCAATCGAGCTTTGTATCTCACTGGGTTACTGTCATCTTTCTTCAACTTGTACACCCATTTGTTCTTGAGTGTTCTCTTCCCTTTTGGAAGTTCCATCAGCTCGTACATGTCATTCTTCTTTAAAGAATTCTTCTCCTCTTACATAGCCTTCATCTAAAAATCTATATCTCTGCAAGATTGCACATCGTGGAAGCTCTCTAGCTCCCCTTCATCAGTAATCAAAATATAATCAGAATTAGGGTACCTTGTAGATGGATGGCGTTCTCTGGTTGACTTTCTCAGTTGAGGTTTAATCCCTTCCGGTGGAATGGGGTGCTCTGGCTGCCCCTGCTCAACTCCCTCTACATTAGTATCATCATTTACAACCGTATCTTGATCCCCCATAATCGGCTCTTCTTCTTCCTATTCTGATTCTGGCATTCCTCCTCTTGTGGCATCATCTGTTGAAATGCTCTCAGGTGAGAGTATGAAATATTTCTAACTATCTAAACCTTCCCAGGACTTTGAAGTTCAAAGGTATTAAAGGTAGTCAGTTAATTAGGTAGATAGTGGTGCCAACAGCTTCTCCCCAAAATGACTTAAATAGTTTAGCCATTTTGAGCATGGATTTGACTCTCTCAACAATGGTACGATTCTTCCGTTCAGCAACGTCGTTGTGTTGTGGTGTACCAGGAACCGTCTTCTCATGCCTGATACTGTGCTTGCTGCAGTAATTTCTAAATTCCCTATAGATATATTCACCTATATTGTCAGTGCACAGACACTTTAATGATATTCCAGTCTCTCTTTCCACCATTGCGTGGAATTGCTAGAAGTGTTGGAATACCTGATCCTTTGTGCGTAACAAATATATCCATATTTTCTGTGAGAAATCATCAATAAAGGTAAGAAAGTATTTGTTACCTCCAAGAGATTCCACCTCCATAGGACCACATACATCAGAGTGTACCAACTCCAACTTATTGTCTCTCTGTCTAGAGATCTTCTGAAATGAAACACGATATTGCTTCCCAAATGAACAATAATCACAAGGGTTTATTTTTCAATTAGTTAGTTGAATAAGGGACTTCTTAGCCAAAATATTCAACCCTTTTTCACTTACGTGTGCCAGTCGCCTGTGCCATAAATTTTGTGAAGCATCATCCTTAATTATATTCAGTTGACTCGCACATATCACCGCATGCGTCTTGTACAGTGAGTAGCATAATCTTCCTTTCACCACCACCAAAGATCCTTTAGTGAGTTTCCAGTTACTGTCACCCATATGATGGTGATAACCTTCCTTGTCCAGTACACTACCAGAAATCAGGTTCAACCGCAGATCAGAAATATGTCGCACATCTTTGAGTATTAATGTGCACCCGACATTGGTCTTCACGCAGATGTTACCAATCCCTACTATTTACGAGACACTATGATTTCCCTTTCTAATAGTGCCAGAGTGTCCTGCTTGATAAGTGGTAAAGTATTCCCTTTTTGGAACACAGTGGTATGAAGCACTAGAGTCTACTATCCACTCATTATCTACATTTATAACATAAGAACAATCCGCATCATGGGAAACTAACGTTACCTTGCCATCTTCTGCCAAGAATGTAGTAGTTGTGTTTTTGTCATTGTCCTAATTTCGGTTTGCATTCTCCTTTTTGAGAAGATAACAATTTCTTTTGAGATGACCCGTCTTATCGCAATGGTAACACCGTCTCTTCTCCCTAGACTTGGATCTTTCCCCGAACTTTCCATACTTTCGACCTCTACTCTTGCTTCGACCCCTATTCTCTGCAACAAGGGTTTGTGAACTAGTACCGACACTGTCTCTTCTCTGCAGTTCTACGTTGAGTAGTCTATTCTTTACCATCGACATCGATACCGCACCATTTGGAGCTAAGTTGCTTAAAGATACCACAAGAGTATCCCAACTATCTGGCAGAGATCCCAACAACAGGCATGCTTGCATCTCGTCATCCAAGGACATACTGCTAACTGCTAACTCGGTTACGAGTCCTTCAAAGTCGTTTAGGTGTTGTGTAACTGATTGTCCTTATGACAGCTTCAAGTTCATGACTTTACGAATCATAAACACCTTTCCTTGAGCATTCGTAGCCTCGTACATACCTTCTAATTTCTTCCAGAAAACTTGGGAATCTTTTCATTCCTCATATGGTTGTACAGGCTTGTGTCTATCCATTGGCGTATTGTACCCAATGTCCGCTTCTTTAACTTGTCCCACTGCTTCTCGGTCATATCCTCTAGCTTAGCACCGTCACCTTCAATTGGATCATATAGATCTTTGCAATTATGGTAGTCTTCCATTCTGGATTTCCACATCGAATAATTCGAACCTGTTAACTTGATCATTGCCCCATCGTTCGCCATGTCAAACTCCTGGATTAGTCTAACCAAGAGCTTTGATACCAATTGTTGGGATTTATGTTCCTATTTTTCGAGTGAGCCCAATAATTAAGGAAGCGAACCGATTCGATAATACCCAGGAAAGATCACAATAATCTCCTAGACAGTATTACCATTCCACGTAAAATCCCAGGATAAGGCGGAGGAGTCACAGATGATCCCACTTAAAACCCGACCTCCTTGATAGAAATTACGTGTACAGTGTATTTATCATAACTTAACCTACAGTGAAATGCCTCCAAGAATTACTTGACGACTGAATCCACCAGAAATAATAACCACAGTAAAAAGTGAATAAGTACCGTAAATACAAGATCAAATAGGGACACCGAGATTTACGTGAAAAACCCTTAAATAATTAGAGGGAAAAACCATGAGACTGAGTTGGTAAAATTTTCACTATATGTGTGGAGAAAATTTCTTACAATCACTCAAATTTCTCACCCACTAGAATATGATCACAATTCTAGTAACTCTCAAATTTTACCGCTCTATTTTTACTTCACACCTCTCTATGGATATGATCCAGAGCACAAAACTCACTTAAAACACTCTCTCTTTATAAATTTTGTTGCTTTCCTTTCTTCTGCTGTAGAATGCTGCAAGACTCAAGCCTATTTATAGGGTCTAAACAACATGAATTTGTGGCTTCACATTAGGCCACATCTCCAGTCAACCAAAATACCATAAAACCAAAAAAGAGAAATGCAACAACCTATGTCTGCCACCATTTGTGCCTATTGTCGTGGGATGTTGGGATGATGAGCACCATTTGTGCTTTTTATTTAGTGATTGGACCCATCAAAGTAATCACCAACTGACGTGGGCAATTCAACGTGGACAATAAAGAATAGCAAAGTCAAGAGTTAGTTGATAGACTCCATGAGTTCTTCCCTTATGCAACGATTTATTCAGCTACCCACAACCAAAGACATATGGGAAGCTGTTACAAAAGTGTTTTATGATGGCTCAAATAAGTCTCGCTTGTTTGAATTGAACCAAAAATTCTTCACCATGACACAGAATGGCCAACCTCTATCCATCTATTATAATGAATTGATGGAAATCTTTCAAGAAATTGACCAGCGAACAAATATACAAGGAGAGGAAGTTATTGAAATTGTAACCATGCATTCTATGATGGCAAGATTGCGAGTTCACATCTTCTTAAGTGGACTTGATGCTGAATTTGATTAGGTTCGTGGTGAGGTTCTGTGAAAAGATCCAAAACTAGATCTCGAAAGTACATATGCATATATTTGACGTGAGGCACAACAAAGGCATATTATGGGAGGCTATAAACCTGTTCCCGAAAGCTCCACAATGTTGACTAATCAAAGCAAAAATCATGGAAATAATGGTAACAATTCTAATTCTAAGACAAATAAATTTGTCTGTAGCCATTGTGGTGAAACAGGTCATTTTAATCAGTGCTACTATGAGATTATTGGATACCCTGATTGGTGGGATTTCTCAAAGAAACCCCGAAAGAAGGTAGGCAAAGTAGCCTCGACCATTCAAAACAACCAAACATCAGAGGCTCGTAAACCCACTGCAAACATAACACAACAAGGTAAATATGGTAAAATGAAGGTATCTTCTGACACCTTTAGAAATAACACATGGATTATTGACACGGGAGCTTCCGATCATATGACTAAAGACTTAAATCAACCGAAAAAAATTCACAAATGTTCCTAGCATGACATTACTACAACAAATGGAAGTACTTCTTCTATCATAGGAGAAGGATCTCTTAACTTATCAAAAAATCTAACACTTGATACTGTTCTAGTTGTTCCCTCTTTTGAGAATAATCTTTTATCTGTTAGCCAAATAACCTCATCTCTTAATTAAATTGTTGTTTTTTGGCCTACATTTTGTGTTTTTCAGGATATTCTGATGTGGAAGATTCTTGGTTATGGTGTTAAACGAAACAAACTTTATTATCTAGATTTAATAAGAGACGGGGAAAGAAGAATGACTCATATAGTTCATACAAATGATAATGAAAAAAATCGAGAGCTTATTTGGTTGTGGCATCGAAGATTAGGGCATCTTTCCTTTGGTTATCTTAAAAAACTTAAACCAAAATTGTTCTTTGATCTTGATATTTCAGTTTTCCATTGTAATATCTGTGAAATGGAAAAGAGCCATAGAGTTACTTATTTTCCAAGTTTGAATAAAAGCTTAGAACCTTTTTCTGTTATTCACTCAGACATCTGGGGACTATCAAGGATACCATCTCTCTCTAAAGCTCGGTATTTTATTACTTTTATTGATGAATGCACTAGATTTACATGGGTTTCTCTGCTACATGAAAAAAGTGATGCTTGCAAAGCATTCCAAGAGTTTCATGCCATGGTCCGAACACAATACCAGCGAATCATTCAAATTTGGCGAACAGATAATTCAATGGAATTTTTGGAAACCAATCTGTAGGAATATCTCAAGAAACTGGGAGTACAACATCAAACGTCTTGCACATATACACCACAGCAAAATGGCCTTATAGAATGAAAAAATAGACAGATTTTGGAAGTTGTTCGAGTTTCTCTTTTTGGAATGCATATGCGTAAATTCTATTAGGGTGAGATTGTCAAATCTGCGGTCTATCTTATCAATTGCATACCTTCATGAGTTATTAGTTTTCAAACGCCCCAACACAAATTGCAATCCATATGTTCCATGATTCACTTCCCCAATCTTGAACCTAAAATTTTTGTTTGCACAGCTTATCTACACATTCCTAAAGCACTTCGTGGCAAGCTAGATCCTTGCACAAAACGATATATCTTTGTCGGATATTCAGACTTTCAAAAAGGGTACCGGTGTTATAACCCATAAACCATAAAATTACATGTTACTCTAGATGTCTCCTTCCATGAACATGAGTCTTATTATAAGGCAGAAGAGTCGAACTCAACTTTTCAGGGGGAAACTTCAAATGACGAAATAACAAAGAATGAGAAACAAGGAGGGGAAGCTGAATTTCTTCAATTAGAAGCAATTGAGGAAAATATGAGTTCTCTGTCTCTGTCGAGTTATGGAACGGTTGAAGTGCAACTGCCAGATAGTGATCAAAATGAAGGAGGGACAGATAATAAAGAATGTTTAACACCAACAACCGAGACTCTTTCCAGTCAGGATGATTTTGATTTACACAAAACTGAGACACCACAGGTAAACATTGAACCTCAAATATTTGATTCAATAAATGTTGAACCTTTTTCTTTTCACAACTTACCACCTAGAACCACTAGAGGCATTCCGAAAAAGCAATATGAACCATAATTGAAAGCCACTATGAAATATCCTATTAATAATTATATCTATACTCATAGACTATCATAACCACATACTATAACTGTTGATCAATTATCCAAAGTGTCTATTCCTAATAGTGTGCAGGAGGCATTAGACAAGCCATAGTGGAAAATGGCTATGAATGAAGAATTAGAAGCTCTGTAAGAGAATTCAACTTGGGAATTAGTTTCACAACCCAAAAAAAATAGTCAGATGTAAAGGGGTATACACTCTGAAGCTTAAACCGGATGGAAGTATTGACCGATATAAAGTGCAGTTGGTGGCAAAAGGCTACATGCAAAGATATGGAGTGGATTACTAAGAAAAATTTGCTCCGGTAGAAAAACTCAATACAGTACACATTCTTATCTCCATAGCAGCAAACCAAGATTGGCCACTAAAGCAATTTGATATAAAAAAAATGCCTTCTTAAATGGTGATTTGGAAGAAGAGGTATATATGGACTTACCTCCGGGTTTTGAACATGGATATGGAAGAAACAACAAAGTGTGTAGACTAAAGAGTTCTCTTTAATGGCTCAAACAATCACCACTAGCATGGTTTGGTAGATTTGCATCAGCTATGAAATCAGTTGGGTATAAACAAAGTAACTCTAACCATACTTTATTCATCAAACATACAAATGATAAGACAATTTGCTTTGATTGTGTATGTAAATGATATGGTTTTGATAGGAAATGATCTTGAAGAAATGGAAAGGCTACAGAAGTACTTGGCCTCTAAGTTTGAAATGAAAGATTTGAGACAATTGCGATATTTCTTAGGCATTGAAGTTTCTCGGTCAAGAAGAGGAATTTATTTGTGCCAACGAAAATATACTTTGGATTTGTTAACTAAAACGGGGATGTTGTCATGTAAACCTGTGGATACCCTAATACAGATGAATCACCAATTTGAAAGTTCTTCAAGCCAAAATATGACTGATGTTGGGCACTACCAAAGGTTAGCAGTGAAATTGATTTATCTATATCACACTAGGCCTAACATTGCTTATGCTGTAAGTATGGTAAGCTAGTTCATGTACTCCCCGAATGAAGATCATATAAATGTCATTTACAAAATTTTGAGATATTTGAAAGGGGCTCCAGGCAAAGGAATACTGTACTTAAAGAATGAATCATCTACCATTGAAGGATACTCCGATGCTAATTGGGCTGGAGACCAACTGATGAGAAGATCCACCTCAGGTTATCTCACATTTGAAGGAGGCAATCATGTTACTTCGAGAAGCAAAAAAACAGAAGGTGGTTGCTCGATCAAGTGCAGAAGTTGAATTCAGGGCTATGGTGTATAATTTATGTGAATTATTATGGATTAAAGAGATTCTAAAGGAACTCAGAATTGGAAGTCCAGAACCCATGAACTTGTTTTACGATAATCGAGCTGCAATTCAAATCGCATCAAATCCAGTTTAGCATGATCATACTAAGCATGTTGAAATCGATTGGCACTTTATTAGGGAAAATTGGATCAAAAGGACATTTTGTTTCCATTTGTTAAGTCAGAAAATCAATTGGTAGACATCTTTACAAAGGCAATTTCTAGAAAAATATTTCATGCAGTAATTAACAAGTTGGGCTTGATAGATATCTACGCACTAACTTGAAGGAGGGTGTCAGCTAGGATAAAATCCTTAATCATCGTGATTAAGCTTCAATTGTGGTGATAAGGATCAAGATCTAAATTAGAGGATAATTATAGGAATCAAATTATTTAGTTTCTATCTTTGTAATATTCTGTTGCTTTATTTGTAAGTCAAATTGTGTATATAATTGTATACATCCTCATATGTAAATCATTGAAGTGAATAAGAATTAATTCCTTCTAGCAAACTCTGTCTTCATATCTCCATCCTAACAAATTCACTTCAAAATGATCCAAATCAAACACCATTTTTGATTGAGCAAGAACCAGAAGAGATAAGAGTATTTAGTGGTCTATATTTTATGAAGCCAACTTTACGAATAACTTTAGGGTCGATGGGCATTTGAGAACAAGCATCTATTCTTTGATAATGGCAAAACATAAGCATATGTTAAGATCACAAAGTTGTTGATGATAATGTAAATGATCATATGTACAGATCAATCTTACCTGATGAGATAGGTCTAGTTTCATAGTTTTGAGTAAGTCTTAGGGTAATTCCTAACATTATGTATGTTGAAGGGAAAAAAAGATGCAAGTTTATTTTATATGTTATAGAGGAAAAGGAATAGGAAGAATGGTTATTTAAAGCACCGTAGGGTACGCACCGGGATGCCCGTAGGTCATTCCGATACATATCCTATGATAAGGGAGCGCTACGTGCAATCACTACATTACTCCAAATGGCATCATATCAATTTGAATAATTAAAGCAGTAATTGTAATTCACAAGATTTTTAAAACCAAACTCT
>JANQBM010039047.1:0-10449 GCA_025594535.1 Erythroxylum domingense | reverse complement strand
TTTATATGATTTGGATAAGTAGATTAATGATTATATGAATTTAGAGGTAGGGTTAGAAATAATATACAAGATATATTTTGGTGTAAGTGTTTTGGCCTAACATATCTAGGAGTCATATAAGACGTGAATGATAAAGTTGTTATCTACCTAATTTAAATTTAGTTAGTTTATTGAGCAAACTCAAGATTAACTAGATTTGAAAGGGATCCTAACCCACCAGGAAATTATTTGATAATTTCTTGATTTAATAATGAGGGCTATTATTTTGAATAAAATAATGGGAGTAACTAAATATTTATTGAACTCCTAATTTTATTTAGTTTGTGGCATAAACTAATACCTGGTCTTTTATGTCTTTTGGTTGTTAGATAAAATTAGTATTAATGTAGCCCTAAGGAGCATTATGGATGCTAACAAGCTTATTGGACCTAATTTCTTAGTTTGATTTCTTAATTTTAAAATTATTCTCAGGCAAGAAAATAAATTATATGTTCTTGACACTACTATTTCTCCAAAGCCTAGCTTGGATGTAATTGATAATATTTAAAAGAGATATCAATGTCATATTGATGATGTTAAATAAGTTTTATATATGATGTAAGCTTGTATATCTCCTAAGCTTCAGAGACAACATGAGAATATAGATGCTCCTAATATGATTTTTCATCTTAAAGAGTTTTTTGGTGCATAAAATAAGGTGAAGACATATTAGATTTCCAGAGCATGGCATCAATATAAGATGGTAGAAGGATCTTAAGTGGAGCAACAAGTATATATTTAAAAAATTAGGCCAATTAGGTTTTGACATAGACCATGAGTTAAGCATTAATCCAATGCTATAATCTCTTAGTTTGAGTTTTTTATAGTTCATTATGAGATTCTATATGAACTAAAAGCATGTGTCATTACTTGAATTGTTGAATATGCTTAAGTTTATGAAGGGATGCCTTAAAAAGGAACCTAATTATGTTCTTGTTGTGGATTTTTCCAAAAGTAAGAATAAGGCCTCTAAGAAGAATAAGAATAGGAAGTAGAAGGCTTATGCTAAAGTGGTAAAGCCAAAAGTTGGTGCCAAGAAGAAGAATAATGATAAGGGCACATGTTTTCATTATCAAGTGGATGGATATTAGAAATGGAATTGCAAAGTTTATCATACTAGTCTGAAAGATAAAAAGGATTAAGGAAGTTACTTCTCTAGGTATGTTTATGATTAAGATCAACCTTTTTATTTTTGTTCCATATTCTTGGGTGTTAGATACTGGATGTGACATTTATAATAACTTGCAGATTTTTAAATCATTAAGGAAGGTGAAGTTAACCTGCAAATTTAAAATAGAGCAAAGGTTAATGCATTAGCTATAAGAACTTATGATTTACCTTTACCTTCTAGGATTATAATAGGAATAGATAATTTTTATTTTGTTTTCATAATTATTAGAAACAATATTTCAATTTTTATTTATATTTGAATGGATTTGTCTTTATTATTAAAAATAAAAGTTAGTTCTTTTTATAATGGTGATGTTTATTATGAATATAGATTAATTACAAATGGTTTATATAATTTAGATCTTAAAAGGCCAATCCTTAATATAAATATCAAGGAAAGAAAGTTAGGTGACCAAATCCATCTTATTTATGGCATTTTGGGTTAGTTCATATTAAGAAAAACTAGAATCATAAAGTTATATAGAGAAGGATATTTGGATCCTTTTGATTAAAAATCATATGATAATTGTGAATCTTGTTTATTGGGAAAGATGACCAAACAAACCTTGAACGAAAAAATAGAGCGTGCCAATAAGTTACTAGAGCTTATACGTTCAAATGTATATGGTCTTATGTCTACTAGCACTAGATGTGGATACTCATATTTTATTATAATTACAGATGATCACTTCAGATATCATTATGTTTGCTTAATGAAACAAAAGTCTGAATAATTTCAGAAGTTTAAAAAATTTAGACTTGAGGTTGAGAAACAAGCTAGTAAGAGAATTAAGAAATTTAGATCTAATCAAGGTGATGAATACTTAGACCATGATCACCTTAGTTTCTTAAAAGAGAATAGGATTATCTCACTATGGACTCTTCTTAATACTTCACAATATAATGAAGTATCTAAGAGTAGAAATCATACTATATAAGATATGGTATATTTCATGATGAATTATATAAGCTTCTTGTCTCCTTTTGGGAGAAGATGAGTTATTTAATACTAGTAGTAGGCCAAAGTTTTCCCACTTAAGGATTTGGGGATATGATGTTTATGTGAAGCATACAATATCTGCTAGGCTTCAAGCTAAATCAGATAAATTCAAATTTATAGAATATCTAAAAAGGATTATTGGATATTAATTTTACCATCCTCTTAAGCACAAGTTGTTTTTGTTAAGGCATGTTACATTCCTAGAAAGAGAATGTATTTTCGAGGAAAGTAGTAGGGGTGATAGGTGTAGTTTATACTATGTTTTGATAGATTTTAAGTGTGTATTTGAGTGTTTCTCATATGATTATCATGTATATAGGTTTAGAATTATGTTATTATTAGTGTTTGTGTTATTTAGAGCATGATTTGGGTGTTTTAATTTTATGTTTCAAGAAGTGAATGATGTGTGTTTAAGTGTATGGAAATAGGAAATTGAAAAAAAAATAAAAGAACTGGAAGCATGGAAGCAGGTCATAATCGTGATAGAGGGAGCAGACAATAATGCCAACTTATGCATCTTTTTGTAATTTTGACGTTTTTGGACTATTTTTGGAACCAAATTAAATGTAGAAAGCTTAGAGAGAATACTAGAAGCCTTAAGAACTATTTAAGAACATAATACACTCTGCAAAAGGAGCCTCCATCTTACTAAACTAGGATTAATGAAGGAAGATCAAAAAGAGCTTAGAGAGTTCCAAGATTTCCATATTCAGTCCAAATCAAGTTTTTCTTCTTTCCTTTGTTCATTTTCTTTAATATTGATGTATAAACTAGATTTGAAGATGCTATACATGTTTGTGATGTCCTAATTTTCATATTAAGATTTGTTCTTGAGTTGTTTTGTGATTTAACTGTTATTGATTTAAATACAATATTTTGGTGTTGTCATATTTGGGTATGTTAATACTTTGACAATAAATTGAGAGAGTGAGTCAAAAGTAATCCAATTAGGATGGGTAACGAGAGTTGATGACCTAATAAGTCAAACAAATATCAAATTGATAATCATACGAAGAGAGATTTTGTGTGAAAATTAATTGTTCAATAGATCACTTGAGAACTAGTTGAAAATGTTATGATGGTTTTGTAAATTGAGAGATTGCAAAATATGGACTTTTATAATTAATTAGGGTTAAAAGATTAGGTCTTGAGGGAGAATAAATAAACACTTCGAAAATCTAGGACCGATACCCAATTGAATCAATAATGATTAAGGAAGCAAATTAATGGTAGAATGAATCCTAAGCTTTTATCTTTGATCATACTTTTGTTATTGTGGCAGCTTAATTGTTAGTTAGTTAAGTGCTCAATTTTATTTGATTGTTTTAATTTCTTATTATTCACTTTCATTCAATTCATATTTTTATACCTTAAATCAATTTAGGTTCACTTAGTTTTAGCTATTCCCTAATAGGATTGACACCTTTAATACTATAACCTTACGATCCGTATACTTAATAGGTAAAACTTGCCCAATAATTTTTTTGCGCTATTGCTAAGGAATTAGTTTAGGACTAGTTAAATTCCTTTTTACTAAGGAATTTTTTACCTTTCTTGTGATTGTGGTACATAATCATAAGAAATTGAAAACAAAAAAAAAACAAAAGGAAGTTTGGAAATAAAGTAGAAGACATATCAATTTGGACATCACAAGGAAAGAATGAATAATCCAAAAAATTAAATGCCAAGATGAGATAGAAAGAATAATGATGGATGAAATACATCACGGAGAACAAAGGACTTTTATGGACTTTATAAGGCCATGCCTATCATCAAGGAATTATATGACCACCATTCCAAGTGAAACACGATTTGTTTCAAGAGATGGAGAAC
The DNA here is from genome assembly GCA_025594535.1 of Erythroxylum domingense. NCBI lineage: Eukaryota > Viridiplantae > Streptophyta > Magnoliopsida > Malpighiales > Erythroxylaceae > Erythroxylum > Erythroxylum domingense. The sequence goes on along the minus strand of JANQBM010039047.1, from coordinate 6,407 downwards.
AATAACTGTCTTTGGACATTGGAACAAAGTAGACAGCAGTCAAACTTCCTAGATCCAGAAGGAATAATTATGGTAGATTCCTATCTTTATCTAGGATCTTTACGTTTTAAAGTTTCTTTGAGTCAATTCAAGTTTGAAAATTTTTATTGTGTTTCTTGTCAACTTTCCAAAAGCCATATATTATCTTTTCTTAATAATGTTTCTATTTCTTGAGCACCTTTTGACTTAATTTATTATCATATTTGGAGACCTACTTCTAATGAAATTATGGGTAATTTTCAATAATATGTACTCTTTAATGATGATTTTTCTATATATATATTTATCTCTTATGTCATAGGTTTTGAATTTATTTTCTATTTATTCTCACTTTACAAATATGATTTAGACTCAATTTTCTTACAAAGCAAAATATTATGTACTATTAATGCTATAGAATATAAAGATAAATCTTTCATCCATTTTCTTGATCACATTTTATGTTCTTTCACTGTGGATCCATCAACTCCTTTACATAATAATTCTTTATCTGCTCACTCATGACAACCTTAAACTCCTTAATATATTCCTCACCACACTAAGTAAGTAAGTTACCATTATTTCTATCTTTAGGATATTCATGTTAAAACCATAATTATCTCTCTGTATGAACCTCATACCTATGGTGAAGCAAGCTCCAAACCTTTGTGAAAAAAGTAATGACAGAAAAATTATAGGCTAATAATACTAATACTTGGAACATGGTTGATTTACTTCTAAATAAATTTGTTGTTGGTTGTAAATGGGTCTATAAAATTAAGACTCAAGATGATACACTAGTTTAGATTATAAATTCTAACTTATCATTGAAGGCCTTACCTAGGAGTAAGGTATTCATTATAGGAGATAATTTCTCATATAGCCTATTTAACCTTGGTCTATAATCTTATTATGATTGCTTCTAACAAGCGTTTACCATTATTTCAAATAGATTTCAAGAATGCCTTCCGTAATAGCAATCTTATAAAAGAAGTATAATGATTCACCTAATAGGACTTATCACCTTCATAAAGCCTTATATGGATAAAAGTAAGCCCCTTGAGCAAGGTTTTTCAAATTTAACTTCACTATTAACTGGTTTGGCTTTTAATCGAACTTTTATGAACATGCCTTGTTCCTTAGAAAAACAAATTAGGGGGGGCACTCTCATCTTTTTCTATATGTTAATGATATGATGATTACTAATAATGACACTCAAATTATCTCCACTATCAAATATTTTAACAATCAATTGTTTAGGATGAAGGATTCAGATAATTTCAGTGACTTTTTTGGTTTTGAAATTTCCTTTAATTCCTCTAATTATTATCTAAACAATCAAAATATATTACTAATGTTATCTCTCATGTTAGTATCACAGATACTAAAATGATTAATATTTGATTAAAACCTAATATTTGTTTTTTAGCCACTAACAAGACTCACCTTAATGATAGGATTCTCTATCATTAACTAGTTGACAATCTTATATAACTTATCACCACTCTTCCTGATATTGCCCATACTATTCACATTGTTAGCCAATTTATGACTACACCTTGTTTCACTTAGATTTTTGTTGTTTTTTCACATACTTAAGTACATCAAAGGTACTTTATCTCATAGTTTTCACTTTTTTAGCTCATCCTTACTAAAATTGAGAGTGGTCTTTGATTTTGATTGCATTGTAGACCCTAATGGGCTTTGCTTCACTACTGACTATTTTTTCTTTCTTAGTTTATTTCTCGTTTTTTTTTGTATAACAAGAAACAACAGTTGTCTTTCACTCTAGTATAAAAATAGAATATTGAGTTTTTGTTGAAACCACCTTTGAGCTCTTATGATTTTGATCGTTACTTCAAGATATGGGTATTAACTACTCCTCTTTATTATGATAATCAAAGTATTATACAAATTACTCATAATGGTATCTTTCATAAATGCAATATAAATATTAAGATTGACTTTCAATTTATATGGCATCATATACTTTAAAGCATTGTCTAACTTGTTCCTATCTCTTCATAATCTCAAATTGCATACATCTTTATCAAATCAGACTCTCCTTGTTATTTTCAAAATCTTATTTCAAACTTAAGATAACAAATTGCTTACCACATTTAGAAATGTTAATATATATGTAATTAATACACTGAACTCAAATTGTAAGTATAATTGATATGTTAAAATTCAATAATTAATTAGTATGTAATTATAAGTGATATCTTGATTATCTTTCATATTTGTATAGGCCCTCACTAGTGTAAATGCCCCTTAGATAATATTTAATACATAAAAAAATAAAGAACATTTTCTCTCAAAGTTGCTTTTTTATCTTTAAAAGGATTAATATATGTGATCGAAAGTTATGTCATTATCATGAAAAATATGATGAATTACTTATTTATTTTCTTTTCTTTTTTTTGGTCTGGAACTATATATATATATCTACTCTTTTTTATCAATAATAATTAGGAAAAAGGTTTTATCTCTTTCAACTTGGTATAAGAGCCTTTCATTTTGAAAAAAACCTAGTCGCCATCTTTAGACTGACCTATGTGCTAGCCACGTCATCCTTTCGACTCTCGTCGGTTCCTCCTTTTTCTTTGTTTGCGATCTTTATTCTTGCTAAAGTGATATTCTCCACATTGGTCACAAAAAACAAAGCAAAGCAAACCAACGTTGTGTCTCCATAAGGCTTAATAATTTCTAGTAAATTTAAGGTGCAACCGTTTGATTGGATAGTTTGCTCCTAGCGAGTTGTCGCTAGGACATTTATGGGATATTAAGGAAACCTTGCACAGTGGGTAACTCCTTTACTGCACATTGATCAAGTAATGGCTGAAGAGACACCTATCACGATGGGTACCTTAGAGAGGTTGATTAGTCAATTAACAGAGACTCAATTGGCACTAGTACGTGCAACCCAAAACAGTGGAAACCAAGGCAACTTGAGTCGTGAAAATGTTTCTTTGAATCCTCTCCAAGTGTCGATAGAGGTGGTTGGTGCTTCCATCTATTTGACTTGGTCCCAGTTGATGATTCATAGTCGAGGGTTATAAGGTTATGTTGATGGAACAATGTCGAAACCAATAGAGGGTATTCCCATGATTAACTAGTGGGAGATAAAAAATTCGATGGTCATGGCATTCTTGTTTAACACCATAGCTCCCAATGTCTTGAAAACGATTTAACTGCTGAAAATAGCGAAGGATGTTTGGGAAACGACTATTGACATGTATTATAAATATGGTTAATGAGCACAAGCAAACAAGATTCATTGTTAGCTGTGACAATTACAGCAAGGGGGAAGTCAGTCACAGAATATATGGCAGAACTTACTAAACTGTGATTCGAGGGAGATCATTTTTGTTCATTCAATCCTAAATGTCCAGATGATGAGAAGGACTATCAATAGTTCTTAGAGCATTGGGGCAAAGCTAGATCATTTCATTGAGCCTTAACTCAACTAGAAGCTCAGTCCCAGGCAACTTTCCTCGGTACTGGTTCAATAGCTGCGAGAAGCCCAAGACATAAGAATTGTTTTTTTTGGCAAAGTAGCTAGTTTTTTTGGCGGATGATGTCTATGCTCAAAAAGGCTCCTATACGGGAAAAGGTTCCCAAACAGAAACTGAGTCTTACCCAATTTATGATTTGGCTATATTCAAGATTTTTTATATAGGTTTAATCTAGAGTTTGAGTCGATTCAACTTCACCTTTTATCGTGAGATTCTTTTCCTCCACTCAACTAGGTGATTTCAGTTATAGTAAATGAGGAGACAAGTATCTTCCACACCAACCTCTTTGAATCAATCAGCTCTTGCCGTCCAGAAGGACGTGGACATGAGAACATGCTTTTAGTGTAGACAAGCAAGGCATGTTAAGCCCAACTGTCCCTTCCCCCACAACCTGGATAGATTTGTGTTCGTAGGGGTGCTAGATGGAGTGGTAGTGGTAGCAGCTCTAGGGGACGTGGTGGGGCCTGTGGTGGTGGTCTAGGTGGCAAACATAGTCGAGGGAAAGCATCAACTCAAGCCAACATTTCTGAGGAGGTAAAAGAGGTACCTCAGGCTATATCAGATTTATTTTCTCCAGATAATGCTAAGACTTTGAAACAACTATTGTATGAATACCGAGCCCTAACATATAGAAGTACCGCTACCGGTTTGGCTGATCAAACCTCTAATTTTTCTGCCCTTGCTTAATTAGGTATTGCTTATAATATAGCCTATGACCATTTAGCTCCTTAGTGTGTCGACACTGGAGCGTCAAAACGTATGACTAGAGACTCTGAGTTTTTTTCTGTTTACCATCCTTGTACTCATTCAGAGTTAGTTTGTATAGCGAACGATTCACATAACCCTGTTAAAGGAAAAGGAACTGTTCGACGTACATCGACTTTATAATATGTTCATGTCCCATCCTTTCCTATTAATTTATTATCTGTTAGTACTCTAACCAAGGATTTAAATTGTTGTACAATGTTTTGGCCAACTCATTATTTGTTTCGGGAGCTGAACACCAGAGCAATGATTGGGACTGGTAAAGAGTGTAATGGATTGTACTATCTAGACAAAGAAGGAGGAATTAAATGGAAACAAGAGGTGCTGGCATTGAGAACTAAAAAGCATGGTTGCAATCTTTTATTAAAGCATCATAGATTAGGTCATATTTCATTTCAACGTTTATGTAGGATGTTTCCTGAGTTTGCTCAATTTTGTAACAAAAGATAACTAGTTTGTGATGAATGTGAGTTTACTAAACATACTCAAAATTACTATCCGAAAATTGAAAATAAAAGTGCGCATTAGTTTTATGTGGTTCATTCAGATGTTTAGTGTTTAAGTAAAATAGCTGCAATTGGTGGTTTTTGAAGGTTTGTTACATTTATTGATTGTTTCAGTATATGTACTTAGGTGTATCTCTTACATAGGAGGGATGAGGTTTTTGATTGTTTCAAGAAGTTTCAAAAGATAGTGAAAACTCAATTTGCGGTTACAATCAAAGTGTTACAATCAATAGAATGCCCCTTCATACTCTCTCATACAAGACACCCTTAGAGTTACTTTGATATTGATAGGTAATTTTCCAAATTTTAAATTAAAACCTCTTATCCTGCAAATATACGGATCAGAGATCACAGTATAGATAGGTATCATCCCACAGGTTTGGTTAGTCACCAAAATGATTCAAATTTCATTTTGTTCAGGAAAATTAAATAATTATATTTGAAAGATCCAAAATATAAAAATTAAAAGTCATACATACACATTTTAGGATTGTGACAAAAGTAAGAACACAAATTTAGAAAATGGTGAATCAAAGTATCAATTTAACAACTTAGGATTGTCATTACCTAACTATGTATTCTCTCACTTTAGTAATGTTCATTATGTTTAGTCCAAAATTTTCCAACGTCCTGATTCTTTCACTCTTATTACTTGAACCAAATAAGCCCTGTTTCATGATGTAAATGAATTATGTAAACTCTCACTTCTCATTTTTCACTTAACCATTAAATAATATGAACAAATTTTGGGACAACCACTTTTCCATTCAAGATCTCTCTCCAAATGGCAAGGTTACTTGATGTATGGAGTGTTCTTGGTGTAAGCCCACTTTCATGACACTTACTAACATATTTGTTAACTCCATATCTCTATGTGAGCTAAGTAAGGATAGCCATATACTATAAACATCAAACCCATCCATAACATTGAATAAAGTGAGGTACTACACAGTTTAGGCAATAACAACCCCAATAAATATTTAGAAATCAATCAAAATCTCATCGAACGTGTTCATAACATATCGATACATCCTTTTCAATCAATAAGATACAACAAAGAAGCAAGAAAAGAGAAGGCATATATGTTGAAGAGCAAAGCTGGAATTCTATGGTGGTAGCTTTATGTCTCCTTAAACTCCTTTGATTCCACTTTGAATTCTCTTGGTTTTTTCTCAAAAATGCGTTCTTCTCTCTCCCTTGGATGTCTTGCACGACCTCTTCTTTTCTATGGTTTAAAATTGAGTTTTTATAACCCATTTAATACCTAAAACAATGTAGGAATTAAAGAGGAAGTTGCCATCTGGAATTTTCCAGAAAACTCTAGTTTTTGTCTTGACTTCAATCTGTGATATCTTATTGATTTCTTATCTAAATTGGGCTATTATTTCACCAATTTGAAACTGAATTTCTCCTCTTTCTTTCAGATGAAAAACGAAAAACATTTAATAAGAATTATGTCTTGCAAAAGCTTAACATTGGTGATGGGTTGGCCTAGGAAAATTCCAGCTTTCCTTCGGGTTACGTAACTTGCTTTCTCTTTGGTTCTTCTATCCTTCCATCCCCCAAAATCACCTTCAAACCTATTGATTGACAACAAAAT
>JANQBM010039039.1:0-10449 GCA_025594535.1 Erythroxylum domingense | reverse complement strand
TCTCGCTTAACTCTCACTCATGTTATTGGACAATTGGGTGACAAAGGAATTGATATTTTCAACTTTTGTTTCCCATTTCTCCATTCTCTTTTCTAAAGCACTAAACCGAGCAGCATTCTTTGATGAGTCTTGCTGAATTAGAGAAGCTATGGCATTGAGCTAATTATTGTTAGAATTCCTTTCCTCCTTCATCAAAGTCATCGTATTGTGTAGCAGTTGGTTAGCATGGATGGTCAGGACTTACTATTGGTTAGGAAACTGGTTAGTGGAAGTGTCAGCTCCTCCCCCTTGTTGAAATCTGTTTGGTGCCCTTCCCTCTTCATTCCTCTAATTGAACCTAGGGTTTTCCTTCTATCCCTCGTCATACATGTTGGAGTAAGGATCCCATTTTTGGTTTGTCTGGCCCAGATACACTGCAGATACCTTTTCATACCATCTGGGGCAAACACTGGATATGTGCATGACTGACCCATAAGTATCACAACCGGGTGTAGTAAGATCCATAAAAATGTCGGGCGATGCACATTCATATTCTTCAGTTCTGCAGTGATGAAGGATAATTATGAAGTCACTCTACTCTCCAAAGAGTCAACTTTTGACTCCAAACTCTCCATTCTTTTGGATTGGGCTATTGTGACGCCCAACTCATTCACTTCTCTGGTCTCCCTAACACTGTACTGATGATGATTCAAAGCCATCTTCTTGATCAAATCCCATGCCTCTGTAGTTGTAAGATCAATTAAAGAACCTCCTGATGCTGCATCCAACCCATCATAAAAATACTACACTAACTGCTCATTAGGTATCTAGTGATGGGGGAATCTAGACAACAGATCTTGGAAGCGGTTCCAATAATCATAAAGGGATTCATCATAATCATGTCGTGCTGAATAAATCTCCTTCCTTATCGATGAAGTTCTGGAGGCTGGAAAATATTTTTCCAAGAATGCTTTCCTCAAATTTGCCCAACTATGGTAGGCATTTGTTACATGTATCGGAAGACTCATATACCACTCTCGGGCTTTTCCTTCCAGTGATAAGTGAAAAACCTTCCATAATACTTGATTATGTGAAGCTCCCATCTGCTTCATACTCTGACAGATCATGGACAAAGATTGCAAATGTGTGTAAGGATCCTCTCCTGTCAAGCCATGAAATTTATGAAGAGAGTTAATGAGTAATCTTTTAACTTCAAAATTAACATCAAAATTAGGACAAGCAGCAGTAAATGGATCATAATTAACATCAGAAGAAGTTGCTTCCCTAATGGTTCTCCTCTGTTGATTCCCATTATTCTCTCCAACCCGTTTACATTCCCTATTACCTCTATTATCACCATTCCTAGGTTGGTTAACATGAAAGTTAGGGTTTTACAGAAAAGCTGGGATTTCCGCCATGATCACTCTGTCTATCGACTCACTCTCACTCCTTGGCTGACTAGACTCTTTTTCTCTTATTTCCTTTCTAATCTTTCGCAAACGTCTCTCATTTCAAGGTAAAAAGGTAGAAGTTTGTCTTTCTTGGGCATGTATGGAAACAATTTTAAATGGAACTAAAATAAAATAAAAAGTAGCAAAAATTTCTTGCAAGCACACAAAGTCAATTAAAAAGGCGAAATGTGAAGGATGCAAGTGTATGGTGTAAGAAAGTGTGTGTAATAGTAAAGTGTGCAAGTAAAGTTTGTATGTATGAAAAAGTAACAAAAGAAATGTTCAAAACTATGCGGTGTAAAATTGCTAAGCATGTAGCATGTAAAAAGTTGGGTGTCCTATTTGTTTGAGTTTTTTTTTAAATTTATGCTAATGAAAGAAACTCAAATCCTATACTATTGACAAGTATGACGCTAAACTATCTAAAATGCAATCTAAACTAAGGTTCCTCACCTCACTTAGCAGCAAAGAAAATGACAACAGCTAACCTAAAGAACCAATTGCTTGGTTCCCCAGCAACGACGCCATTTTGATTCGAGCCTTTTTGTTCTTACCCTTAGAGGTCAAATAAAAAACTTTTAATTCCAAGGATTGCAGTATAGAATGCAACCTCGGGTTGTTTAACTTAATCATAACTTGATGAATGGAACTAAGCTAACCTATATATCAAGATATGCAAACAAAATTAGCAAGGAAGAAGGGGGTTTAAATCTTTGGAAATTCGGACAAAATAAACGAATTGTAAGAAAATGTAATGGAAAGTATTTTTTTTTACCAATTTCTTGAGATAAATAGAAGAGAATGAGAAATAAAATATTAACACTATAAGAAGATGTGTGCATGTACTAAAAAATATGGCTCAAGGGGCTAGCAATAGATAAGTGTTTGTAGGATTTGTGTTTGGGTCGACAGGGTTTTGAAAGAATGCCTCTATCATGTTAAGAAAATTCTAGTTCATCAAACTTTGATTAAGAATTAAAACAAGCTCTAGAGAGATATGAAATTAAGCAGATACACATAACAATGAAAGAATTCAGGCCCAAATATTCTTCCAACAAGCTTAATATCTCAATTAACAATCTCATGATTTAAAAATGTACAGTTCTACTTAATCAGCATACCCTCACTTACTTTGTTGAAAACATTGAAAATGAAATTAGCCAAAAACTGACTATCATTTGAAGAATATAAGGTCTTTTCAAAAATACAGGGACCACTTTGAAACTTATAAAATCTTTGAGATACAAGAGTGACAAGAATCTAATTAGGGAGAATTGTTAAATTGAGGCAATTTTAAAAAAAAGTTTCTGTAAGACCATGGCACCACGGCGAAACCAAGAGTTTGCCGCGGCTAAATATTAAGTATGCAAACCGAAAATAACTAATTCTGCACGTTGCCAAGGTGAAGACAGAGTGTGCCGCGACGAAGGCCTCAATCACCAAGTTTAAAATTTTGACATTATGCACAATTGACTTGCACAAGCATTTAAATGCCTGAAAATGATGCACAAATTCAAAATCTTTTAATTCTAAGGATTGCCGTATAGAATGCAACCTTGGGTCATTTCATTTAATCAGAACCTGATGAATGGAATTGAGCTATCCTAGATGTCATGATATGCAAACAAAATTAGCAAGGAAGAGGGGGTTTAAATCTTTGGAAATTCGGACAAAAATAAGCGAATTGTAAGAAAATGTAATGGAAAGTATTTTTTTTTACCAATTTCTTGAGATAACTATAAGAGAATGAGAAATAAAATATTGACACCATAAGAAGATGTGTGCATGTACTCAAAAATATGGCTTAAGGGGTTAGCAATAAATAAGTGTTTATAGGATTTGTGTTTGGGTCGACAGGGTTTTGAAAGAATGCCTTTATCATGTTAACAAAATTCTAGTTCATCAAGCTTTGATTAAGAATTAAAACAAGTTCTATAGAGATATGAAATTAAGCAGATACATACAACAATGAAAGAATTCAGGCCCAAATATCCTTCCAACAAGGTTAATATCTTAATTAACAACCTCAAGACTTAAAAACATACAGTGCTACTTAATCAGCATACCCTCACTTACTTTGTTGAAAACATGGAAAATAAAATTAGCCAAAAACCAACTATCATTTGAGGAATAGAAGGTATTTTTAAAAATACAGGGACCGCTTTGAAACTTATAAAATCTTTGAGATATAAGAGTGACAAGAATCTAATTAGGGAGAATTGTTAAATTGAGGCAATTTTTTTTAAAAAAAGTTTTTGCAAGAGCATGGCACCACAGCGAAACCAAGAGTTCCCCACAACGAAATATTAAGTATGTAAACATTGCAGCAGTGAAGAAAAAATTCTTCACGTCGAAAAGAATTAATTCCGCACTTTGTCGCGTTGAAGACAGAATGCGCTGCGGCAAAGGCCTCAATCACCAAGTTTAAAAATTTGACATTATGCATAATTGACTTGTAGAAGCAGTTAAATGCCTGAAAATGATGCACAAAATCAAAATCTTTTAATTCCAAGGATTTTAGTATAAAATGTAACCTCGGGTCGTTTCACTTAATCGGAACCTGATGAATGGAAATAAGCTAGCCTATATGTCATGAAATGCAAAAAAAATAGCAAAGAAGAGGGGGGTTTAAATCTTTGGAAATTCAGACAAAAATAAGTGAATTGTAAGAAAATGTAATGGAAAGTATTTTTTTTTACCAATTTCTTGAGATAACTAGAAGAGAATGAGAAATAAAATATTGACACCATAAGAAGATGTGTGCATGTACTAAAAAATATGGCTCAATGGGATAGCAATAGATAAGTGTTTATAGGATTTATGTTTGGGTCAACAGGGTTTTGAAAGAATGCCTCTATCATGTTAACAAAATCTAGCTCATCAAGCTTTGATTAAGAATTAAAAGAAGTTCTAGAGAGATATGAAATTAAGCAGATACACACAACAATGAAAGAATTCAGGCCCAAATATCCTTCCAACAAGGTTAATATCTCAATTAACAATCTCAAGATTTAAAAACATATAGTGCTACTTAATCAACATACCCTCACTTACTTTGTGTTGAAAACATTGAAAATGAAATTAACCAAAAACTGATTATCATTTGAAGAATAAAAGGTATTTTCAAAAACACAAGGATCACTTCGAAACTTATAAAATCTTTGAGATACAAAAGTGACAAGAATCTAATTAGGGAGAATTGTTAAATTGAGGAAAAAAGTTTCTAAGAGCATATTAAGTATGCAAATGTTGCCATGGTGAAGAAAGAATTTTCCGTGGCGAAAAGAACTGATTCCGCATGTTGCCGCGACGAAGGTGTCAATCACCAAGTTTAAAATTTTGACATTACACATAATTGACTTGCACAAGCAGTTAAATGGCTAAAAATGATGCACAATGTACAACAAGAATGGAAAATTGAAACATCCCCCACAGTTAAACATAATATTGTCTGCAATATTGAGAAACAATTAACACGAATATGCAATTAAGGGAAAGTGGAAGACACATTAGCAACACATCAGAAGTACAAAGAGAATTATATAAAAATTGCGATAAAAAAGTTTGGACATTACAAAATGAAACTGAGTATCTAAAAAAAACTTGAACTACTCCATTGGGTGATCAGCCCCAGCGTCAGAAGGATTTGCTCTCGATGGGCCAGCACCGATAAATGGGCCATCTTCATCAAAAGGGAGCTGAAAGTGTAGGTGCTCGGCTAGCAAGGCATCCATCTACCGACGATACCGCTGATCTCGATCCTAACAGGTAATTACTTACAATAAGGTCTCCTATAGGGTAGCCAGGTCTGCAGAGAGGCCATCGACTCGGCTAACGAGGGTCTATAAAGTGACAGGCTCAGGAGGGGCTGGAGCTGATGGATTGTCCTCGCTTGGCACTGCAGCGGCATGGTTGGTAACAATAACAGTAAGTGGGGTGGATGGGGTAGGAGGTTAGATTTGGGGTTGTTTGAGGCGAGCTTAACGAAATAGAGGAGCCGAGTTAAAATAATTGTCATTGTTGAATTTCGGGACGTTGTGGGCTCAGAATATGTCTGTGATGAGGTGGGGGAAAGTGATGGCGTTGGTGAGTTTGGCGGTGGTGATGGAGTCATGGAGGGCGGAAACAATGGCATGAGCTATGTCGACTGGGGGACCAGTCATCAGAAAGTAAAGGTACAGGGCTTGCTGTTTCGTTACATAGGCTAGATGGGAGGTTGGGATGATGTTGTTACTAACAAGGTGGAGCCAAGGACGAGCTTCGAGTAAGAGATCAGAATGTTTTAGATAATGATGATAGATCCTTGCTTGATGCTAGACAATGCCCTCGGGACAAAGGGTACGAATAACGTCATCCCATGGATAACGATGGATCAACTAATCATAGTGGCAGCGGAGAATAGGAGGGAGGTTATAATGCTCACGGATGCTTGCTGTGGTGAATGCATTAGGGGCTTTCACACCACGGAAATTAATTTCTAAGGTGTTGTGGAGTCGGGCATAAGTGTAGAAATGGCGAATGAATTTATCGTTGCCCTAAGTCCTTGGTTGGACTAACCCCGTAAGCTGAGAGTGTAACAGTTGACGAAAAAAGGGATTGTTGGGGGAAGTCAAGGGAAATGAGCACTCTCTAATGAATGTCCTAGAGTCTATTTTTTCGGCTAGGTCGGCAAATTCAGAATCAGCGCTATTGGGAGGAGCAGAATTATTGGATGAACCAGATGAACTAGATGAGACGGTGGGGGAATGATAGGTAGGGTTTTTAGTTTCGAGGCATGTTCCTGCAGAAAAATAAACATAGAAAAATAAACAAATGTACTAAACAAAATTTACCGAAAGTCAAAACCTATGAAGTTCGCCGCGGCGAACTTAATGTGTCACCGCGACGAAAGCTACACTTACCACACTACGGCGAGAAAAAATTTCTTCGTTGCGGCGAAACCAAGAGTTCGTCGTGGCGAACATGCCCTAACTTCAACGAAAAGAACGAGATAGTAAGTGGAACAAAGGCGAGATACTTACGAAGGAGACGGAGAGATGTGTAAATATAAACGAAGAACGCGAAATGAATTGAGGAGAACGAAGGGAGAGGGATTTGATGAAGGATAGTTCAGATTGCTGCGGCGAAGTAGAGAGAAGTATACTAAATGAGGAAAGGAACGATGGGTTGGTAAAGAAGTGAAGGGAAATTGCAAAGGACAGAGGGAAGATGAAAAATCAGAAGCAAAATAAGGGTAGAGATGTAATTTCACTCGGTATCTTTACGCAGATAGATATTTCGCTGCAGCTAAGGTTCCCCAAAGTGAGCTCGGCATAGTAAACTCTTGATTTGGAACTGTTGCCACAGCGAAGTGAATATTTCGCCGCGGTGAAGTTTTCCTGAGAGAAAAAATGAACAAGACAGACTATGAAAAATTCAATTGAAAAACACTAACCGGATACTCAGCTCATATACAAAGTCTTTAAGCATTAGAAAACAAAATACAATTCATCCATTTACACCAGTTTCCTCAATCATATAAGATGGGTCATACATCAAGCTAAAACACAGTGAACATAAAAGAGGAGATGAATTATTGAATTAAAGTTGCATAAACTGAAAACTAAACCTAGGTCCTACTGAAGTAGTTTCTCCCCCACACTTAGTCAACACACTCATGCATCCACAATGTCGTATTCAATCACGGAGCATAAGTAACTGGTAAGTGAAGGATGAGAAATGACCTGATGCCTACGGTGGATTTTGGATCTCTTGGTAGACGTTTGGTTGATAGCTATGCCGCGGTGAGGCAACTTGTCCACTTGCCACTTCGGTGTTAATGTCCACATTCCTCGGTTTACCTGAAACATTAGCGAAAAATCCTTTTTCCAAGGAGTCATCAGTGAATGAGTTCAGTTCGGAGTTAAACGTGCTGGAGTTCAAACTCAAACCATGCATCATCAATAACAATATCAAGCATGTTAACACCCAAAAGTGAGTAATCTTCATGAGGGTGTTTCATAACCTCATACATGTTAAAACTCACCTGTTGATCTCCTACCTCCATGGTGATTGTACCTTCTTTCATGCTAATCATGGTACTAGTAGTCTTTAAGAAGGGCCGACCAAGAATCAAGGAAGTATCCTGCATAACTTCAAAAGACATAGCAAGCACATGAAAATCAGCTGGAAAAACTAAATCCTTGAACTGGACCAAAATATCCTCTATAATGCCCACAGGATGCCTAATAGACCTATCATCCAATTAGAGAACTACAGATGTAGACTTAAGATTCTTGAATCCCAATGATTGATAAACAGACTTAGGCATAACATTAATGGCTGCCCCTATATCTAACAAGGCTCCCCTTATAGTAATTTTACCTATAGTGCAAGGGATAGTGAAAGATCCAGGGTCTTGGCATTTTATAGGGATTTGAGGCTTGAATAAGGCGGACACATTTGAGCTTACTTGGACTCTTTCATTTAGTCTAAACTTCCTCTTATGGGTACACAGGTCTTTAAGGTATTTGGCAAAAGCAGGAACTCGTTTCACAAAATCAAGCAAAGGAATATTGACTTCTACTTTACTATACAAATCAATTATATCTTTTTCATGCTTAATGTCAATCATTCGTTTGCTCATCAAATATGAATTAGGAAAAGGAAGGTCTTGAAGATTTACCTCTTTACCATTAGCTTCATTGGCTCCATGCTTGCTTGATTCCATATACTCCCTTGCTATTGCTTGTTCCTTGTAGCTCTCTGAATTAGCTCCCTTGCTCCTTGATTCGGACTTCTTTTCAGTCAAAAGTGATTTTTTCTTTAAAGCTTTCAAATTTCTTGATTTTGCCCTTTGGTAAAGTCAATTCTTCACTCTCAATCTCCTCTTTGCCTACTTCCTCATCTTGATTTTTGAACCTCTCTTGTTTCCCATTTCGGAGAGCTATTGCGATTAAACTTTTGGGGTTAATAACGGTGTTTGAAGGACTATCTCCACTACTTATCGCTTGACTCTCGCTCATGTTATTGGACAATTGGGTGACAAAGGAATAGATATTTTCATCTTTTGTTTCCCATTGCTCCATTCTCTTTTCTAAAGCACTAAACCGAGCAGCATTCTTTGATGAGTCTTATTGAATTAGAGAAGCTATGGCATTGAACTGATTATTGTTAGAATTCCTTTCCTCCTTCATCAAAGTCATCATATTGTGCAGCAATTGGTTGGTGTCCTCCTTGGGTGGGACAGTTGGGGCTTGCTGTTGGTTGGGAAATTGGTTAGTGGAAGTGCCAACTCCTCCCCCGTGTTGAAATTTGTTTGGTGCCCTTCCCTCTTCATTCCTCCAACTGAATCTAGGGTTTGCCTTCCATTCCTCGTTATACGGGTTGGAGTAAGGATCCCATTTCTGATTTGTCCACCCCGGATACACTGCAAACACCTCTTCATACCTTCCGATGTAAACACTGGATATGTGCATGACTGACCCACAAGTATCACAACTGGGTGTAGTAAGATCCATAGAAAATTTCGGGCGATGCACATTCATATTCTTCAGTTCTGCAATGATGAAGGATAATTGTGAGGTCACTCTACTCTCCAAAGAGTCAACTTTTGAATCCAAACTTTTCATTCTTTTGGATTGGGCTGTTGTGGCACCCAACTCATGCACTCCTCTGGTCTCCCTAACACTGTACTGTTGATGATTCAAAGCCATCTTCTTGATCAAACCCTATGCCTTTGTAGCTGTAAGATCAATTAAAGAACTTCCCGATGCCGCATCCAACATACCTTTATGATGACTTTTCAACCCATCTTAAAAATACTGCACTAATTGCTCATCAGGAATCTGGTGATGGGGGCATCTAGATAGCAGATCTTAGAAGCGGTTCTAATAATCGTAAAGGGATTCATCATAATCCTGCCATACTGAATATATCTCCTTCCTCATCGATAAAGTTCGGGAGGTCGAAAAATATTTTTCCAAGAATGCTTTCCTCAAATTTTCCCAACTATGGTAGGCATTTGCAACATGTCTCGGAAGACTCATATACCACTCCCGGGCTTTTCCTTCCAGTGATAAGTGAAAGACCTTCCATATATTTGATCATGTGAGGCTCCCACCAGCTTCATACTATGACAGATCATAGACACAGATTGCAAATGAATGTAGGGATCCTCTCCTATCAAGCCATGAAATTTAGGAAGAGAGTTAATGAGTAATCCTTTAACTTCAAAATTAACATCAAAATTAGGACAAGCAGTAGTAAATGGATCATAATTAACATCATAAGTAGTTGTTTCCTTAATGGTTTTCCTTCGTTGATTCCCATTATTCTCTCCAACCCGTTTATATTCCATATTACCTCCATTATCACCATTCCTAGGTTGGTTAACATGAAAGTCAGGCTTTTTTAGAAAAGTTGGGTTCTCCGCCATGATCACTCTGTCTATTAACTCACTCTCAATCCTTGGCTAACTAGACTCTTTTTCTCTTCTCTCCTTTCCAATCTTTCGCAAACGTCTCTCAATTTCAGGGTAAAAAGGTAGAAGTTTGACTTTCTTGGGACTGCATGGAAACAATTTTAAATGGAACAAAAATAAAATAAAACGTAGCAAAAATTTCTTGCAAGCACACAAAGTCAATTAAAAAGGCAAAATGTGACGGATGCAAGTGTATGGTGTATGAAAGTGTGTGTAACAGTAAAGTCTACAAGTAAAGTTTGTATATATGAAAAAGCAAAAAAGAAATGTTCAAAACTATGCGGTGTAAAATTGCTAAGCATATAGCGTGTATCCTATACTATTGACAAGTATGACACTAAACTATCTAAGATGCAATCTAAGCTAAGGTTCCTCTCCTCACTTAGCAGCAAAGAAAATGACAATAGCTAGCCTAAAGAACTAATTACTTAGCTCCTTGGCAACGGTGCCATTTTGATTTGAGCCCTTTTGTTCTTACCCATGGAGGTCAAATCAAAAACTTTTAATTCCAAGGATTGCAGTATAGAATGCAACCTCGGGTCATTTCACTTAATCGAA
>JANQBM010039022.1:0-10449 GCA_025594535.1 Erythroxylum domingense | reverse complement strand
GAGGTTGAAATTTATAGGTATAATGGCACCATACATATATAGGAGTAATGGTATCATACACCAACCAATAATGGTAACACATATATACACTTAGGTATACAACCATATGTATATATACCTGACATTTATAGGTATATACAATATCATGGCAATATCTCAAAGGTACCCAATATTATTTGACATAACATACCTGTACCACAGTTGTTGGTATGCTTGCAACATAGTATTATAATATGGGGCCACACACAGTATGACTATAATAGTACATAATTATATATGCAATTATATATTGAAAGTGATATAATCAGATGTATACGGACATCTAATTATATAATGTAATGGATATGGCTATACTTATGAGTGGTAAGTGTAACTGTCATATATGGCCATACTAAATAACCCATTTAGGATACTAACATATGGTACATCACTATATGTTTGCTATGGGGATATAATAGGGTATTTACATATACTTGTGTACCAAATACATAGTCTTATGCTATATATGTCTTACCTATCTATAAAACTATTGGATCTTATGGCTGTAACATACATATATATATATGGCACATGGAGTGACAATATACTAACTACCATGTAATTAGGTGCATGGTAACTACCTAATTAAGGACCAAAATGTACTAAGGCATTATATCTTACACTTGTATGAAATACACATTTCTAAAACCCATATGTATAGTATATACCTTACCTAACATAGTATTTGTACATTATATCTGTACAATGTGCTATTTCCAGTATCAATTATAATATTATACCATCATAACTATCAATATGTATATGTAAACACTAACATATGAAAATGGGTAAAGTGCATTAAGTATAGGTTCTTTACTATATCCAAAATACTATATATCCATACCAGATGGTATGGTCTGGATACCATACCCATACTAAAAATAATGCTAGTTATTATAAAGTATGATATAGGGTCATGCATACCTAAGTTTATTTGTACAATTGTTGCATGAATAACCTAATGCGGTATATAATAGGGTATAATATAATACCACCCAACATTAATGAAAATTACAAGGGTATACACACTAGTTGGCCATGGTTGATACTATGTAATAATATTTGTCATAATGATACAAATATACCTAATATTTTGGGTATTAGGTACCATATTACTCCAGAGCATATAACATTGCCATATAAGTCACAGTCAATCACATGTACTATACGCTTAGGAACATAGTTAAATACCCTAGGGCCACTACCCTATACACTTGTAATCACATGTAGTAACTATAATACATATACTGTGAGTCCATACTGATATAGTATAAATATGGGTGGTACTATATGGTTCATAATGGACCTCTATACATTATATCATGGAGTTAGGTATCATACCCTTTCCACAAATTCCTGTACCACACATGACCTGTATGTAGGTTGTGGAATTAATATATACATGTTACCAAGGGGTATTGTACAGACATTTAATGCCAGTATGGTATATGTTACCATAATATATCATCATGATTTACAAGGGTATGTACCCATATCATATAAGCCAAGTCCCTTGTATATATGTAAACGTATATACCTAGGGTATCCTATATCTATGATGGCATAAATATAAATGATATAAGTACAACCAGATATGTACCTAATCTCTCAATAAACCATTTCTATGGATACCTCCTAAGACTATTCCACACATATATATAATGCCAGTGTTATTTGGCCAGGTATAATAATATTAACAGAGGTGTACATATATGTCATACCCTAAATATTAATATACTGGTCTAGTGTTTAGATCTAGGTAGATAGGACCTGATGTACATATATTATATAATATCTATTCACCTTTATACCCTGGAAGTGAAGTTTACAACATCCATATATCAAACATAATTATTCCTGTCCTATTATATAGTCACACCATAATAGGATGCAAACATAAATGATAATCATTATCATATGTAACACACATGCCATATTGTGCCACTGTTATTAGGGTAAGTATTGTTATCAGACTATGTCTGCATATATACTACATCCACCGGTTGGTATATGTAATAAATAGACACATATTATGCATATTATAGTATAATAGACTTATAATATTATTTGTGAGTACATATAATGGTACTATATGTACTCACATATAATTATATATGGTATACCATATCCTTTCCAAGTATCATAAATTATACACAGTACACTTGTAAGTCACCGATTATCAAGTATGTAGTATTATCTATAAGTCATCTAACCCTTAGCATATGTAATATATACATTTGGTTGTAGGTACATGTACAGTTTGATATAGGCTATAACATATTAATAACTGCTTTAATATTAATGATTATTCTATACATTATACCAATCTAGAGGGTGATACTCACTCTCTTAGTTAACATTACCATGGCTATGTTAACAATGTAAACATCATCCTATATGCATTTATACCATATAACATCCATCCAAGGGTGTGATATGAGATATGGGTGTGTACCATGTATATGCCACATTAATAATAAATATATGCAATACCTAGTACATAGTAGAATTAATAGTGCACACGAGTGCACTCCAAGTTATAACCCATTAACTCCCGTTAATATGGAATGTAATACATAGGCATAAGGAAACTGTAATACGATAAGTATACATTGTATATTCGGTATATCTTACCAACATACTGCATGGTATGACTACAGGGATGTCATATCTAATTAAGGTTAGATATATAACATCTATTAGTGCTAGTATACTGTTTACATACTTCATTTCCACTAACCATATATGACATTATACATGTACATATGGTAAATGTAGTTATATCATCCCATACACATAGCCCAGCAATACGTAAAATATGTATAATATGGTATGCCTAATATAATGGAATAGTGGCTGGCTAGTGTAACAGATGTATAATGCTAGTATGTATCCAAACTGGGCTACATACATATGGGTGCATATAGTTAAGAAGGGGTATAGTATTAAAATAATTAGACACATGTGGATATATATATATGTTACCCCCGTGGGTAACATAGTGCATCACACTTATGCACTATGTAACATGTAGTATAAGTATAAGTCTATTATACTACAGATGGCTATCGAGGTATATATACATATATGTATGATGTAAGTGCCAATTATATGCTATAAATATTATATAGTTAGTGGTAGTGTACACGCATTGATCGACACTATAGTCAGCTAGCATATATGTACCCTAGTGATAATACACTACAACAAAATATGGAGTTTAATGACACAAAAGGTGGGGTTTTTAGAAGCTTTTTTCCGTCTTAAAAATAATTTTAGACGCTTTATAAAATGTAAAAACAACAAGGGTCATAAAAATTATTTTCAACGGTTTTCTTAGACACATAGATTTGTTGAAAAAATATAAATTTTTTACACATCTAAGCGTCGAAAAAACATACATTTTTTACACATCTAAGCATCGAAAATCTAGGCATCGAAAATTTATTTACACATAAATGCATCAAAAACATACATTTTCGATGATTTTCTTAGATATATAAATGATATTTTAGACGTTGTGTATAAGCTTTTAGATGCTTTTCTCTGTTGATATTTTTTACTTTTAGATAGTTTTTTTACGTTAAAAAAATCTACCATTTTTAGTAAAAAAAATAAGCTTACAATTTGCTTTGTGCATTTGTTTTAATATCACTCACATGCATATTATTATAATAAATTTTACAAAATTAATCTAAAATATGTATCTGTATATTATTATGATAAATTAACATTTTTGTTAATAAATATTATCTTTCAGAAATTTAAATGTATATAATAGCGTAAATTAGCTGAAAAAACCTGTCATTAAAATATAAATGTATGAAGTACTTAATAGTCGCAATTGCTCTCTTAAAACATAATCAAATTCAATCTTAAATCAATTTTTGGCTACATATATGTCCATAAATAAATAACGAAAGTAGCTAGAAGCATAAACAAAGTAATTAGAAAAAGTGAACTCAAGATTCAAAACATGTACTAGTCTCAAATCCTCAAAATCAACAACATCTTCAAAGCTCAAACTCATTACTCATAAAGGCTAGACTCTTCCTCGACAAATACTTAATCCACAATCACTAGCTTACACCCAGAGCATAACCACATGCTAGTCGACCATTACTCTGCATTATTAAAAAAAAAGTATCATTCATTTATTAGCACTGAAAATATAAGCATAGCACATAATACTTATTTGAATTAGGCTCATCCATCAAAATTGGCTCCATGTCACCCATTCCCCGCACACATGCATGAGATGAACAGGAGGAATCAACAATTTTTATTATCTTCTGTTCTAGGATGAACAGAACCAAATTTCTAAGGTCAAGTTGGCAATATTTAATGGGTCATATATGAGTGCATTATTAATCTCGAAAGAAAATCTTTAGATTTTTACCACGCGATTATCTTTACTAAACATTCAACTACATTTTGCATCATAGGGGTTCAGTTAAGGATAGGATTTGTAACCTTCATATAACGAGCCAGTAATCCAGGTCTTTTCCTAGAAGTGCCTAGTTTCACATTAAATATTTCCCATCAAAATTGATAAATAGTTTAGTTAACAAAATAGATTATCAAGCATTTAAAGAATCAAGACTAAAACTAGGAAAATATAGTTATACTTTTATCAGTATAGTTAAAACTGCCTAAGCTCAAGCGCTTATATCTTGTTTATGAAAAATAAGGAGAAACAAATAGAAAGTATGTCCACTATATCGCACAAAAATAGTTAAGGAAGAACAATTCACACACAGACAAGAGCATGGAATTAACGGAAGACGAGCCTACCAAATGAACTTTAAGAGTACAGAGCTCATACACTGACGCTCATGGAATTCAATTACTAAAATTTGAATATAAACAAATAGAAAAATATTGACAAACAATAGAGACAAAATGGGGAGTAGGGAATGCTCGATGAAAACCATGACAAAACATCTATCCTCATCTTCCTCCTTCTCCTCCATAACAGCTCCATGATAGTAAGTGACTCACAACTGCAAATGTGACTTCAAGTCTGTGATTCTATAAATAAAGTAGGGTACTGAAATTGAGGGAGTAATGCCCAAGTGCGAATGAAGTAATGAAAATGGTGGATGGGGGTTGATTTTTACGTCCCGCATAGAGCAGACTGAACCAATAGAAAGATTCTTCCATAAAATACAGATACTAAGACTAGAAGGAGATGTGCGCTTTTTAGTACTACGAGAGGGTACCTACCCAAGGGCAACTTACATTTACTTCCCATACTACCCTCTCTTTGTTCTTTCAGTTGCTTTGTCAGTTTTTAACATTTAATTGAAAAATTATTCATCGCGTAGGATTGAGGACATTTCAGTCATTTGGATTTCGTGACGTGACTCTATGTTCTAGAATATATCATTTCTCACTGACAAAAAATCTTGAAAAAATGGAATTATAGATGTAAACGGACAGATAATAGGATTATACTGAAGAAGCTTGTAAGAGAGTAAAAAAGGAAGCCAAAAAAAGATAATAAAGAAGATAAGAGTAATGATGATTATTAATTTATTATTACAACAAAACAAAAGAGCATGATGACTCAAGAAATAATAAAAGATCAAGAAGATTCGTGAAGTGAAGAATGTGAATCCTATATTCTTTCCTCCTTTACTCATGCGTTGAACTCTAAAATTAGCAGTTCTTTAAGAATCAAAGGCGAGAAAATTTTGTAAAAATTTTCCCCACACTTTCCTGAACTTTCTCAACAACCAAACGCAAAGAAACAGTGGAGTTAATATATAGAGAATCAGACTTAGACATCAATGAACATCAACTGGACAAATAGAGAAAAAGAGAAAACAAAGATCGTGGAGAGAATATATTCCACAAATCTCGACTAGAAAAGACTTCGTGATTGGTACTGCTTGATAAGAACAAACTGAATAGCTATCACTGAAAGAACAAAAATAGAACGCAAAAGCACAAAAGAAAGGAAAGAAAAAGAAAATGATCTTACCTACAACAAAAGAATCACGAAGATCTTAAGCTCTAATGTCCGGCATGGAGATGTCATTGTAGGAACTCTGACGAGCGTCACCGATTAGTAACGTGAAAGGAACAAGATATATAATTAAAAAGGAGTTCAGATAAATTAAACCAAGAGAGCGATCGAGTGATGAACAGTCGCACTCTATATAGTAAGAAATCATGAAAAGAGCCTAAAGATCTTGAGTTTATACCTATTCAGTCAATACGGGAGATGATACAGTCGTTTTATGTAAAAGTCCTTCACCTCGCCCACCTCACTTGCCAGCTATATTATTACCTTATGCGGCTTAATTTTAAGGGAATAAAGTAAAGGCTAAATTAGTAATATCACACTCTTTTAAAGGCTAAAGGTTCCCATTGCTTATTTATTTAGATATCTTTGTTGTCTAACTTTGGGTCAAAACTCGAAGTATAATTTGTAGCTCCAAAAGAAAAGGTTAGGGCAAGGAGAAGAAGAGCAGTTGTTTTTTTATGGGGATATATCAACGTTTTTTTAAAGATTAATTGCTTGCTTTTGGAGCTACAAATTATAAAAGGCGTTGTCTTGTCCTTCCAATTGAAAATTTTAAAAATTTTAGACTCTTTTTAAATATATTTTTAGACAAATTTTACCGTCTTAAATAAATGTCTAAAAATTTCATCAATTTTTAGATTATTTAAGACAATTATTAAATGTGTCTAGACATAAGTGTCTAAAATCTCCTTATTTTGGTGTAGTGATACTACTAGTTATATAACAGTGATATGGGTACCCATTGAACCACATATTCTATACCCACCGGTGTTCACAGTTCGATACCTTTAGGAATACATAGTTTGATACCTTCAGGTATCCACAGTTTGATACCTTCGGGTATCCACAGTTCGATATCTTCCAACATCCACAGCACCCGTGGATACCATATTGGGATAAACAATCCTACATCAATATAATCCATATGGCCACCACACCATGTAAGATATGGTATGTAGAAGGGATGGGATATTGGGGGTATTCCAATATAGCTGCACATGTAGGTACCATATCACACACATAGCTACTGGTAGCCATCAACCAATGGCTACGTTTTCATATATACCAATCTCAGATACCATCGGCACCTATAGTATGCAACTTTTATCTATTATTACATTAATGGGTATATCATGGTTATCAATATGTTACAAAGGTACCATACTGGCATATGTTAATAAGATCCATTGTAATATAGACATAGTGCTGTGGTGGTATGTGTATAATTACGGGATGCAGGTATTGATTACAGTATTTGATGGCTGGAACCATAATGGATTACTATTATAAACTAACGGGTTAGTATGTAATTAGGCACTGGTACTACATTAGTAACAGTGGGTGATATTCCAATTTTGATAGTATAATATGGCAAGTTTATAATAGTAATCCATTATGTACAATGGATTACCATACCATAGGGTACAATATAAATAACATGATATATATAGGGCTATACCTTATATATGTCATATATAAATACTTGTGGCCTACCCATATAGTGCCACTTGGTCTCCATAAGGTGTTTAGTGGAAGGGGCTTGCTTATCATTGGTTACCATAAAGCATAATGCATTTGTACTTCCATTGCATATACACCAATGAGGCCTTAATTATTTCTGATACGCCCATATAACGAATACATACCTTACCAATATGCATACATTTACAAACAACATTGTATACTAATAGCAATAATTAGTATACCACTAATTATAAATACCTTCGCATATAAGTAATACATATTATAGGACCAAACATTGTCACAATAATCCTATAGGTGTAAGTGTGTATTGGTAGAATGTATGGTAACCTGATATGATATTTGTGGGTATTGTATGTCCAATCCCTATACATAATTTACATATTGTAATGATGTAAATGCATTGTGTTACCTAATTACCCTACATATCATGTGCTATATAATGATATGAATATAATAAATACAATAAAGTCACCCATATAGTATGGTATATAGCTAGACATGTCATCCCTATACATGTACCAGTGTTACATACAACTGATGGTAATTACACTGGTATATATACAAATACCATGGATGAGACTTAATATATGGTATCATAGATTCCATACAATTATGTATAACCATATACCCGTAGTGGATACAATAGTTAATAATATTGTAACTAAGGTGTGGAACATGGTTATAGTATATATGTATATACACATAGATGTAATTGCATATATTGTAAACTACATATTTGGTTATAATCCATCACAATCATTATGTAACCACAACTAACTTATAGGACATCCTAACTTGGGGTAATTCATACTACCATTCCATAGCATATGACTTTGGTATAAGGTGTGTATAATTCAAGCCATACATAGTGGTAACATATCTTACAAATAATCACTTATAGGGTACCCATTAATATGGTTGCATAACTTATATGTCATTTATTATAAGGACATGTCATGATAGGGTATGGTAAGGATATTATTCTAACTATTACGGTCATATTACCACCACATACCCTCGGATTAGTACCAATTGGTATGTAATACCTTGACACACCATATATATCTACATACACAATAGAAATTACCCACATCTGACTAGAAGATGAATACATTATATGACAGGTACATACTATATTATGTGGTACAACATGGATACATAATAACCAGGAACCTCATATAGTCGACATGTATGACATTATGTGTGGTTATCTATCTACCATACAATAGGTATAACTAGTTTGAATCTGTAGAGCTAACCAAAATAAGTACAGTATTGATCCTGCATGGTCTTGCCATAACTAAGCTAGGATACATATATGCCCATAGTGTAGTTAAGATAACACCACTTGGTACCAAAGTTATGTATATCTAGCTATATTGTCAGTGGTATAGGACATTAATACATAGTGTAGGGTACCATACAATATTGCATATTTACAGGTATCTTATATACAAATGTGGTATCAATCCTTTTGGTGTATTATCATGGGGTACATAACAATGTGTAAATACCATTCAATCTTATATGTGGACTTCTAGTCCCATTGGCTAGTTGCATTCTTGGAGAAGGGGACATTCAAGGACATACCATTAACGAATGTGGTGGTAATACGCCTGTAACAACTAATCAGTACATAGGTTGATTAGTATCCATATGAGTGTATTATGTGAGACATCTACGTTAATGGGGTGTCCTACCGTGTTATGTAAAGATGGTGATATAGTGGAAGATACCTCCCATATACCATATATATAATGTATGCTAATCGGTAACCACGAGTTTGTTTTATGGCATTGCAAGAGATACCATGTGGATATCTATCTACCATACAATAGAGAAGGACATGGTAACTAACATGGTCATATGATATAATGGAGTATATTATATATAATTATCAATGGTAAATTGTCGAAATATATTTGTAGGTAATTTATGGGTGACAATCTGTAGAGCCTACCAGTGATAGGTGTTAGTCAATCTTACATTACCAATGTCAAGTCACCCATAGTGTAACCAGGGTTCCCATAACAATCCATATTATGTGACTGATACATAGTGAATAGTCTGTTGCATTATGGTAAATGATATCTAACCGTATAGCCTTGAATTATGCAATATTAATAACCTAAATCTGTATATGTAAGCCATAGGGTGTACATAATAATAGTGGATGGTTATATAGTACTATATATAGGAGTATCACTCTATAGTGGAGACTAGGTTATACACTATACCATCTTTGGTTGCCTAATGTGGATGATATCTAATATGTAGGCATATTGGGTGGTATACTATAGGACGATATTTGTAATTAACACTACTGTATTAATGTAACATGTCATAGATATCACAAGTAATGCGTACACATTTATATGGTAGTTATGACATGGTTAGAACGGAGAGTGGGTAAACATAGTATGGTCATGTAAGGGTTGTGATGGTACAAGCCTTACATGATATGTGACATAGCCATGTACCATATCAGATGGCATGAATACGTTAAATAATATACTCAATGGCCATATATTGAGTATATTATTTAATGTAACCATTATCGGTAGTCTAGAGTATATTATGGCTAACCACTGCATGTAACAGTATATACATGAATTGGGCATTAGGCCTATAGATATACAGCATCCATTACCTAGTATTGTATAACCAAAGATGATACACAATATACCATTACAAACAATACTTAAAGGTATATCCTATAATTACTTACATGATACATCATGGGTACAATTGTGTAAGTAACCTACAATATATATGGAAACTGTTACATATATAAGCATTGTTCTCTAGTATATACTTACCATTCCCATAGGGATATTAATATTATTTATTATATTCATGTATGATATCCATATATTACCTACTCTTAGGATGTC
>JANQBM010038995.1:0-10451 GCA_025594535.1 Erythroxylum domingense | reverse complement strand
AAGGTCAAGCAAAGAAAACTCCTGCATATAAATCATTGTGAAAGTAGAGACAACTAATCAAATAGTCTTAAAATTACTTTGACATATATACACATTAGTCTTATAACTTTCATTTATTTTAGTTACAATATAAACATTATTGAAAATAAATTAAATTAATACCAAGTATTATTGGCAATCATTTAAATTAAATATAGGGAACAATATAAACGTCAATCTTATAATTTAATTAACTTTAACAAAACTCTTAATCTTTAAAATTTTCAAAAAATTTTCTTGTTCTTACTTTCGTTAAATTAACAACAAATATATGTGACATTAACATCATACATAAATAAATCAAATGCTGATTAGAGGTAGCAATAAGGCTCGGGTTTAGGTTGATCAAGCCTGATATCAACGAGTCAGGCCCAGATTGACCAGGCCTTAGGCCCCATTTTGAAAAAGATTTGGGCCTTGAGCTGAAGCTACCTGCCCCAGCCCAGCCTGAGATCAACTAGCTAGCGGAAAGTTGATCAAGCCTTGGGTTCCATTTTTTAAAAAATTGGATCTCAAACTCAAGCTGCCTAGGCCCCGGTCCTACTCGAGCCTCGACGTGTATTAGGAAACCGATGTAACGAGCTCAAGCTGCCTAGGCTCTATCCTGCCTGAGCCTCGACATGTATTAGCAAAACGACGTCGTTTTGACATTTAAATTAAAAAAATTCGGGCCCAAGCTGAATGCCTTGAGTCTGCTATTCGAGGCCTATTGTCATCCAAATGCTAATGACACAACAAGCTAATTTAGTTATTAATCACTATCCAAATCAATTAAATTCGATTGAACTTTATAATTTAAGATAATTATAATAAATTATTAGTTTGTGTCGGATTCAATTAATTTGGGTAAGGTTTAAGAATTGAGTTGAGTCATCGTATCAATAACATTTGGTTAGTCTATAAGTGATATTCATGTTTTTTTTTTGAAAAGTTCAAAAAAAAGTTGGAAAAGAATTTTTTAAAAAAATAAAAATTACAATATGTTTTTTTAGAATTTTAAAGACAAAAAAAAGTTGGAAAAGAATTTTTTTAAAAAATAAAAATTACAATATGTTTTTTTAGAATTTTAAAGATTGTGAGATTTTTTTTAAATTATTTAAAGTACAAGAACATTTAATGTCTTTTATCTTTAAATATATTACATTAACACCCAATGGCACACTAGTAGTTAACTAATTTTCATATTAGGTTGTTAAATTCTTTTAGAAAATAGAACCTGATTCTAATAATTTTTTAAAAAAAGGACAGAAAATTGCAAGGGTTTAAAACTTCTTATATTACTTTTTATTTCATCATAAAATTTGATTTTCAGTATTTCTTGGCATTTGAAATTCTTGAAAATTTTTACATACATTGTTTCAAAAATTAAATGTATGTTTAAATATCTCCTTCCATACTAGAATTTAATCTCATATAGGATATCTTTAAAAACTCATAAAACAATATTATCCTTTCTTTAAGATCCATATGCATTAAGTCAAATAAATTTTATAAAGTAAAATAGTATATGTATATAGTATATAAAATTACAAAATCAATATTATTTATGTTTCAAAAAAATTAAGGAATGTTTTACCCCATTATTTTAATAATAACTACTTGATCCTTAGTGTTATTAGATGTTGTAATTTTTAAGAATATGGTAATATTTGAAAATAAGACAATATATTAGGTTCAGAATTACATGTCATTTTAGGTTGGGCTTAATTTGTTATGTTTTCAAATTTTAAGATGACATTTTTATTAGCCTTAAAAAGAAACCCTATTCAACTTTTATTTATCAAATTTGGAAATTTTTTAAAGATTTGATTTTGTCAATATTAAGTTGAATTCCTTAAAAACAACTTTTGAAAATGTTAATTTAGGATCATTAGGTTGATTTATTGAGGTATAAGTTGACTGAATATTAATTAACTCTAACAAATTGAATGTTATATAAATAGGTTTAGCAATTACTTAGTCCATGATGCTTATGGTAGGGGCGTAGGTTGATTTTCTCTCAGTTCGAGTTAAGCCCAATTGTATTTGAATAGTTCAAAGCCTAATTTAACTAAGATCAAAACAAATTGATTTTGATAAAATTCAACAAAACAAAATCATTTTGATAAACTTAATAAAACGATGTTACTTTGTTGAATGAATTAAGAACCAATTCATTAAAATGATGTTAATATCACTTTGTTGAATGAATACTAAGAACTGATTGATTAAAATAATGTTATTTTGTTAAAATTAAACAAAATAATATTCAAGTCAAGTTGACCCTCTCAATTTTAATTTTAGCTCGTTGATTAAGTGCAAAAAAAATTATCATCTCTGTATATAACATTAAGTTATTTGAATTATGAGTTAGGTTTATCAAATGAGTTGGTTTTAGTTATGTTGATCCCTAATAGTTTGCATTAATTTTTTAACAAATATTTAGTAACATATTTGATTAAGAGGTTTTAAAATTGTTTAGTAAATAAGTATAATAACTAAAATTTATACTCCCTTTACACATAAATAGCTCTTGATCTTGTTTATATGCAAATTATGAATAATTTTTGGTTAATGTGAATATTATTGTTGGAAGGCAAGGTGGCGGGTTTAAAAGTCCATATTAGATAGGTGTATACATGAAGGTATAGTTTGGTTCAAGGTAATCATTTAGTTAGGGTCTTAAAAGCATTGCTAAGAAGATTTAAGTTGTTTTTTTTTTAAGAAGTCTAATTTTATAAATCTTACTTAGTATGATATAATAATTGTTATCTACTTTTATATTTTAAATACCTATGGTTTATGTTAAGGAACCTAATTTTGCATGTTTTTATCTATTATGTTATTTTTCTCTAATCACTTACTTGGGTTAAAATTGTTACGTTATGGCCTTGAACACAAAATTGAGAATACTGTACCGAACTTGGTACCAGATTAGGTTTTGGTACCGTATTATATCAGTACTGGTCTTGAATTTTTTTAAAATTTGCAAAATAGTCAATTGGTATATTGTACAATTGTTCTTTATACTTTATAAGTTTATATCAACAATATCTTAAAAAATAATAATAATAAATAATAATCACAATTAATATGAAATAATAATAATTTTTAAATATTTCATATATAAACAATAATCACAATTAATATGAAAACACACAAATATGAAAAAACACAATCATCATCATACAAATATAAAATTAAGAATAATACAAAATATTTAAAATATTACAATAATACAATTTCATCATATAATAAATAATAATTACATCAAAACATCCAATAAAAAGAATAATAAATATCCTTAACTCTCAAACTATTACAATTTAGAACAAGAGTTCGTGATGAAGAAACAATCAAGTAGAAGTTAAACTTGAAACATAAAAATTTACAATTACATTATATATATAGAATTTAACATATACATTAAATATAAGTAATATTAAAAAAAGAGAAAAACAAAAACCTGGAATGAAATTCAATCATCTATGGGAGAATACCCGTTATAACTGCACTGAACTCATTTATCATTTGGTACAAAATCCTCATTATTGAGAGAAGCTTCATCATTATTATCATTCAAATTTAATGCACCAAATGACATGTCAATACTTTCCCATCTAAGATTATCTTCTAGGTTATTGACATATACCAAATTCAGTTCTTCAGAAACCTAATCCGTCAAAAGATCAATATTATCAATAGAAATTGGATCAGTTGAATTACTTGTGCTATTAAGACCCCTAATAAAAAAGAAAATTTAATTATTAGAAAATTATATGAAATTAATATTGATAATAACGTACCTTTTCTGAAGCTTTAAATTGTAACGAACAAAAACTAAGTGATTCAATCTCTTATGCTCCATTCTATTCCTTTTCTTGAAGTGGAATTGTGCTTTAGTTTTGTTCACAGCCTGTTATATTCACACATTGACTTAAATTCCGAATTGCAAACTTTTACAGTTCTTGAACACCATTTTCGAATTAATCTCACCAAGAAATTGTAAGTCGTAAGACAACAAAAATAGTGTTATAAACAAAATAAAGATAATTA
This sequence comes from Erythroxylum domingense, assembly GCA_025594535.1. NCBI lineage: Eukaryota > Viridiplantae > Streptophyta > Magnoliopsida > Malpighiales > Erythroxylaceae > Erythroxylum > Erythroxylum domingense. The sequence continues at coordinate 6,377 of JANQBM010038995.1, read as the reverse complement.
ATTTTCAACAAATAAGAAAAAGGAAACAACTAATACTTGGAGAAAGTTTTCCTTTTTGTCGAATAACAATTGGTATTCCAAAATCCCCATAAGACAACTTATAAAGCTCCATTTGTGAGCTTAAGAGATCTTACATTACGTCAATGCTAACAATTGTTGTAATAGTTAAAAGCATTCATCTATTAACTTCAACTTGCTTAGTAAGATCTAGTTTAAAATGGACATCAGGATTCAAAAACGCCCCAACTGCAACCAACGTAGAAAAAAGTTGTCTTTCCTTTCTATCATTAATGATTGAAAGATATGGTGTGTACAAAGAAGGCCTATGTTTCAGACTGGCCTTGATTGCTTCGATCGTTCTCTTCATGGCATAAAAAAACCACTGTTGACTTTTCTTTACTATCAGCCAAGCGAAGCACCCTCACCAAAAGCTCACAAACTCAAATAAAAAATTGGCGTTGAAACAAAAAATCTCTATCTTTTAGTATAATTTTACAAACCTCTACTCCAGTATTAGACCAGCATGCTGATATGCAATCTACTTATCACTTGTAAACATTTGTCTTAACTTTTTCTTCATTGTAACAAAAGACTGAAGTGATAGGAAATTTGTTTTAAATCTTGTCACAACAAGACGACACAAATTCTTACCATTGGTAAATTCCTTTCTCATTAAATTCAATATCCATACACGATTATAGATGAACTTGGTCACCTTTTCAGCTTTCTGCATAGTATCATCAATAACAGGAAAATTCCTATGATCCCCTATATTCTCTTGCATTAGGTCAATGTAATCTACAATATAAAGAGTCCAAAAAAAAGAATTATACTTATTATGCAACCATTTTCCTGCCGCTTTATAAGCATAATCATTTTCAGTAATAAACTGGACAATATTTTCTGGCCATACTTCATTCACAACTTCATCAAATTTCGCAAACAAAGTCTCAGTATTCCTAATAAGGCTAGATGCATCAATATATTTCAAAAACATAAAGCCATTTGTAGAATAAACCAAAATAATAATAATAGGCTCTTGTCTTCTATTTTTCCAACCATCACACATAATTGAACATCTATAAGTAGGCCAAGTCACTTTTCTTTATGCCAAATAACTTATAATTTTAGAAACAGAACAACTCAAACGTTTACCTCTTAAGTCATCAATTGAAGGACCTTTATATCCCTAACTATAAGAGGCTATTGCATTCATCATAGGTTGATAATAATAGGTGTGAGAAGCATTGAATGATAAACATGTATCATACCATCATCTAACTATTGCCATATCAACATTGTGAGTCGCATCTCTTGATTACATTGTATTACAAATTAAAGGTTGAGCTCTAGGAGTTATTCATACTGCAAAAAAACTAATCACCTGCTTTCTTCTCTTTCTTACATCAAGTTTAGGAACTTCTTCTTGGGCCTAGGATGGAACACTACCAGTACCAGTACTATTACCACCTTCAACATTTTCGCAATCACCACGAAAACCAGAAAACAAACTTCCACTATCAATTTCAAAATTCAACCTTTCCCTCTTATCTCTCTCATATTGATATTCTTTAAGCAATGTTTTACTTTTTTACAGGGTTCCACATCTCTTTAACCTTAGCTAAATGTTTCTTTAATCGGGTGATTCCTCAACCTTTCAAATGCTTGTTACAAAACAAGCAAATAGAATGGTTCCTCATACCAAGAACCAATACGGCATGAGCACAAGCTGGATCATTGTTTCTTCCTGAAGTGGTTTAATCCGAAGTACTTGAACTTCCATTTATTTGAAAAAATAAATGAATGCATATATCAAAATAAATAACACATAATTTCATTACACAATATGCATGTCTATCTTATATAGTATAACTTATTTTGTATGATTACATTATACACAATTCAATTTCATCGAACATAATTAGCTATAAGTCAAAAACTAATAATTCAATTACTCAACATACATAATTACACAAAACATACATAAATAATTTCCATTTCCAACAATCACAAAATATACATAAACAATTCCCATTTCCAACAATTTTCAACAATTTTCATTTCCAATAATCACAAAACATGCATAAAACAATTTTCATTTCCAACAATTTTCAACAATTTCCATTTCCAATAATCACAAAACATTCATAAAACAATTTTCATTTCCAACAATCACAAAACATACATAAACAATTTCCATTTTAAATAATTTTCAACAATTTCCATTTCTAATAATCACAAAACATTCATAAAATAATTTCTATTTTCAACAATCACAAAACATATATGAACAATTTCTATTTACAACAATTTCTATTTCCAATAATTACAAAACATTCATAAGACAATTTTCATTTCGAACAATCACAAAGCATAACAATTTCCATTTCTAACAATTTTCAACAATTTCCATTTTCAATAATTATAAAGCACGCATAAAATAATTTCCATGTCCAACAATCACAAAAATACATATATCAAAATAAATAACACATAATTTAATAACACAATATGCGTGTCCATCTTATATAATATAACTCATTTTGTACGATTACATTATACACAATTCAATTTCATCGAACACAGTTCACTATATAAGTCAAAAACTAACAATTCGGTTATTCAACATATATAATTACACAAAACATACATAAACAATTTTTATTTCCAACAATCACAAAAAATACATAAGCAATTTTTATTTCCAACAAATTCGAACAACTTCAATTTAAAGTTTCAAATATGAGGATCGAGTTTAAGGATATGATTTACATAATCGCCAAATAATGAATGACATATCTTATAAATTGTTTATACACATCTATTCATAACATGATGATCAAGTTGAAAGATATATTCATAACGTGAAGTTCAAGTTGAAGGATATAACTTCTTTCGAAATGTTTTCTTTCTTATTTAAAGCTTTGAATCTTCTTTTTCATTTCTAACAAACCATAATATTATATACACCATTCTATATTTGGTTCTTAAATATATAATTTTTTAATGATTTTTTAATTGACATTAATAAGTCTAAGTGGTTAGAGCCTACAACATGTTCACAATTTGAAAAAAGTTCCTTTTGGACACATTTTCATCACTACTTTTACATATTATCTATTATAAATATTTATGATAGCCCACACAAATATATTACCAAATAATTCAACATATTTTACACTCAATTAATTATTTACCTAAAGCTAATACCCAAATACTATCATTAACTACAACTGAATTATTATTAATTTACAATATCATAATTTTATACTCAATTAATTATTTATCTAAAGCCAATACCCAAATACTAAAAAAGAAATAACATTTCACAAATTGTAAGAAAAAGTCTATTAATTATTTAAGTCTTTGCAAGTTTACAACTTTAACATTCTCAGTTTAAAATGTTTCAACTTACAAACTTTCAATTGAATCAATTCAATTCATCAACATCATCACCTATTTATCTGGCCGTGCATTTCATTCATCAAAACACATAACATAAATTTCTCTTAATCGATTAAACCAATCCACAAAACCAAATCAGAAATCAACCAAATAAAACCGTGAATCATTCAACTCCAATATCCTATCCAACCCACGCAAATCACAAAACCAAGTTTCAACCAATTCACAATCCAAGTTCCAACTGAATCACAAAATTTAATTCCAACTTTCAACATCCAAGTTCCAACCGTTTCACAATAAAAAATGCAATTAAGTAGAAAAAAAATCAAAAAATCAAAAAACACACCCAAAATCCAATTCACGGCTTTAGGTTTTCGGGTTGGGTGTCAGGTTGGGTGACGAGTTGGGACTCGAGATTAGATCTGGGGCAAACAGCAGCGTTCTCTCCTTCTTCAGACATTCAGTGGTAGCGACGGCATGGTGCGGTGGTCTTCGTGGAGGAGGGTTGAAGATGGTGGTGTGTTTGGGACTTCACGTGGAGGAGCTGAGGATCTTTGATGCTGGCGTGGATCGAGGAGGAAGATGATAGTCGTCGGGGAAGGAGCATCACTAGCAGAGATGGAGAGGAGAACGAGATAGAGAGAACGACGGTGAGTGAAAGTGAGAGTCAGTGAGAGAGAGTGAAAAAATGAAAAGAAGTTTCGAGTGTGGGTGTAGGTGAGGGTGAGGTACGGAGAGAGGGGATTGCTTTTAGGATTAAAATTTTTAAAATTTGCAAATTATTCCTTACTATTTTTCAAATTTTCGGTATTGGCTGGTACATGCGGTACTGAGTGAAAACTAGTGGTACTGACTGGTATCTCCAGCCAATACCAAAACTATTGGACCCCGTTTTAAGAGCCCAACTATCGATTCAGATACCAAACAATGTTTGACACGGGTCTTGGGACGAATTTCGAGAAGATTATTCGGGACCGTCGCATGAGGGTGTGTGAAAGAAAGGTGAAAGGTATCACATTTATATATATAACAAAATCTCAGCGTGGCAGCAAAGGGGGGTTCACCACGGCGAGCTATAGGTTTGCCGCGACGAACCTATAGAGTTATCTTCATGGACCCTTCGGGAAAAGTTCGCCATGGTGTAAGTCATTCTTCGCCGCAACGAAGACGTCTTCAAAAAGGTTCGCTGCGGCGACCCTTAGCTTAGCCGTGACGAAACTCTTAAAAACCACAATCCACAAACATTTTAAACAAACACTTGCATTCAAATCTAACCCTCCAACTCACCCACCAGACAAACATAATCATACACAAATGGAATTTCGATTCATCATTTCCTTACTAATTCAAAGAGTTTGAGCAAATACATATCATCATACACATCAAAACTTAAAACAAAATACATAAGGATGCTCAATGTTGATATGCTTATAAAGCTAACCAAAATCACTAACTTAGTACAAAATTCTAACTTTCTTGGAGTTTCTGATGCCTTGCAAGGATCAACGATCTTTTCGTTCTACACTTAAGGAGTGGAGGGTAATTGGGGTGAGCTGTGAAGCTCAGTGACTTGTACATTTATAGCCATTGGCATTGAGCCACACATTCAAGCATAAAGACACACACACATATATATATATAACAATTCAATACTCAATAAATTGAAACTCATAACTCATATTTACCAAGATGTCATCACAAAGGACATGTTATGTAATTTATCCATCACAACATAACACTCAATTATGCATCATGCTTGACAAATCGATGATGAAATGCAAAACAAATGGCTCGAGAGTTCCATGGAACAAAATGGATAAACCGAAGTTTATACTGTGAACAAAACGAGTCCGATTTCTAAGGATCTCGTGGCCTCAAGCGGGCAGCCGGGAGAATGCTATATGTCGACATGCACGTGACTAACGAAACGTTCCTCTCTTGCCTAAACACAATCAAATTTATGCTCGATTCATTTCCATGCATTTTCATGTTCTCATGCTTCTTACGCTTTCTCATCTTTTCACTTATACAAAGTGCCATGACATTTTTCAACAACTGCTATAATTTAAAACAAGCAATTTAACATACAGCATACAAGCAAGTAGGAAAATTTTCCATACTACACAACAACTATAAATATATTACCTACCTAATTCACTTGACAATCCAAGTTCAATGTTGTCTTTAATCTTGCTCTTGGATGGGGCTTGCTTGGTTTTCTATAACAAACCAAGTTCTCATTCAAAATACATTCGAAAAAAAATATAAATTTATAAGGCTTCGATAATCAAAATGATAATATTGAATTATAACCCCTTCAAAATCCATAGTTTCGGGTCAACTTTTTCATGATCATTATGATCAGGTAAAAGAAGAAATTTGCTAATACTTTCTTCTAGAAAAATGTCTCCATTATCTCAAGTTTCTAACGATTATTCAATTTGGTTCAGTAATTCGAAAATTATACTCCAAACATGTTGGGACTGTCCTTATACTAAAACAATATTCTATACTTAACTTCCATCCAAATATTGATATTCTTAGAGACTGAATTAAAACTTCATTTCTTCATAAAACTTGTAGCCCTATGTCTCTAATTTACTCCAAATTAAAAATCACATTATTTTGACAACTACACAAAAGGTTATGCTCAAAATACCAAAACATGTCTGTGCAGAAAAATGGATTTCGCCGCGGAAAAATCAAAAGTTCTCCGCGGCGGAGTTGTTGGAGTTCGCTGCAGTGAAGTCAGAAGTTCGCTGCTGCGAACTTTTCCAAAAACTCATTCCGAAGACATTTTTCGACATTCTTCATCTATATACTCCCCATCTTTCAAGTATAACTCATCTTAACCCTAAACCACCTCTTCTACTTCATTTCCAAGCTCATTTCAAGACAATATCATCAACAAATACATCAAAATCTATCTTTGATCATTAACCCTAAAAGATTAAAACATTACTCACCATTCA
>JANQBM010038979.1:0-10452 GCA_025594535.1 Erythroxylum domingense | reverse complement strand
TATATAATTAATAATAAAATAATAAACCTCCTGCAATAATCATTTTAATATAAGGGGTATAATAGTCATTTATTATATATTCCATTCCATTACATCCATCTTCCAAACAACATTTCACTACATTACATTATAAACCATTCCATCTCTTCCAAACAACGTTTCATTGTATTACATTCCATTCCATTATAAACTGTTCCATTTCATTCCGTTACATTCCATTCCATTAATTAACATCCAACTAAACAGGCTAAGGGAATCTTTCTAGGCCAAGTGTTTCCTATTTAGTTATGTTTTGGAATAGTCAAAAAGACATTTCCTTATATGATTTTTACCAGGCTTATTTAATAAGGCAATCTAGTGTCTTACGAAAATCATCTTATCATCAATAAAATTTGAGTTTTTCTCTATTGCAAGAGCTTTCTGTTGGTTCTTTAGTCAAGAAATAAATCTAGACTCCTCAAGGTAACTTGTAGTGATCAACTCATAACTTAGTTCCAATTAACATATTTGGTTGGGTTGATTCAAGAAGGATTTTGGGGTTTCTTTCCCTTGATTTTGCGCCTTAGATATGATAGGGGGCTTCCCACCATTAATTAGAACTGAATAAGATGTACAACCAAAGCATTGGTTTATCCAATTAATAGATATACCGAAGAATTTAAAAGCTTTAAATAGGTGAAGTATGTAACTCCAATGTATTGAATAAGAGGCTTTGTAGATATAACAATAAAGAACTGAAATAACAATGTGTTTTCTTAAACAAATAATATTTATAAATTAACATTTGTACTAAAATAACTAATAATTTGTGCTAAAGATAACTGATGTTAATTAACTACTACTAAACAAAAATAATGTACTAAACTTCAAAAGTACTCATCCCATACATTATAGCGTGTGATAATCCTATTAATGTTCACTAATAAGCCACTTTGTAACCTACTTATAATCACTTTACTCCTCTTATACTCTACTAAGAAAAATCACATAACTATGAAAGATGGTTTTTGACAATGAATATTCCATATCCTCATCAATGTCCCTTTAGAGTCATTAATGTCCCTTGAAGTGCATAAATGAATTGTTCTTGAAACTTTTATAATTAGAACATATGAGTTTATGAATTATGGAATATATAGGAGCCCTTATGTCTTGTCCGTGTAGCATATGATAAACATAAAGTTTCCTTACTTAACTAATAATGATTTATCTTTGTTTACTCTTAACATTCTCACTCTTCGAAATTTTTCTTAAATCAATTCAATAGATAAATCATATTCTTAAATTTTGAAACAAGCACATTATTTATACAAGAAAATTATCAAATAGTATTTGATCCTAATGACTAGTCCAATGGACACGTAAAAGGGTCATTAAATAAAAAAATATTTGATGCATGATATAAACAAATAAATATAATTATTTGATAGCTGGAGTATATAAATAAATATGAAAGTATGAAACTCATGAGGAATGTATGTTAAAAAATAGTCCTTGATGTGGGATGAATTATATTTAATGGCCCAATACACATGATAAATTCAATCCACTAATTAGATTAAGATTAATAATTAATATATTTTTGTTTAAATTATAATTTGTGACTATTTCAAGTTAAATTTGATTATAGGTATTAATAGAATTAAGAAATCCTAAGTGTGTGATTATTTTAAATTATATTATTTTAAATAAATTAAATCTAACATTAACATATATTATTTAGAGATCCAAATAGTTCTTATTCTATTATCAATCAAATACTCATAACCTAAACAATGTTTATTCTAATTCTAAGTCACTTTAATATGATACTTATCCAAGACTTTTCTTGATTCACCACTTTATCTCCAACCAAGAAAAAAATTCGAACAAGAAGAGAAAACGAAGTTTGTTTCAAGAGATTTGTAACCTAACCCTTAAGAACCTGCATAACCCAATTTAAGCAAATTATGAATTGAACGACACAAGATTGAAAGAAGAACAAATAAAGAGGTCACTAATTGATGAAACAAAATCAATTAGATAAGTCGCATACAAAGCATGAAAATCATGCAATGCATTCTAATTATTCAACAAGAATAACAATAAGGATAAACTTCACAACATAATTTCATAAAATTGTGTTCCCTAGTGATAAATGAACCTCCCTATATATAGTAGAGGGGTTGATAGAAAATTAAGGAGTAGGAATTATCTTAAACCTATAATTACTTATCCTACTAGGAAACTACCTTTTAGGAAACTAACTTTTAGGAAAAAAGGTCTACTAGAAAATTGATTTTTAGGAAACAAGATCTACTAGGAAACTAAATTTTAGAAAACAAGACCTACTAGGAAACTAACTTGTAGGAAACAAGAGACCTTATAAGATTTGGTCAACTATCCCTTACAAAGAAGGAAACCTATCAATAGTTAATTCAATTGTAGGCCTTATTTTTCAAGTAGGGTTGGCTCAACTTCTTCAAGACTTATTAAGTGGACTTGCTTGGACTCCTTAATTGAAGCAACTTGGATTTGGGCTTGAGAATGGGCTTCTTTAATTAAATTATTCAAAGCACCTTGCATCCTTTTGATCCTAGCCCTTGTCATAGGCCCAACAATACCCACAAATGGATGCCATGTCACTAGCCCCTTGATCCATATCAAATTAGGTTAAACTTATAACCAAATTTATTCTACGTTTAGGATAAGTTGACCTTGTAAGCAAACAAAGCTTAATTTTTGTGTAGTTTACGCTATCGTAGTGGTCAAACAAAGTTCTCCTTCAACCTTAGAAAATGACCATTCTTTTCAACACAAAATCTAGTTACTAATCATCTTCTCTCCAATACCATATCAATTGTTAACAACAACAATACTAGAGAAATTAATTCATAATCAAACTACCATCTCCCTATATGCTACAAAAAAAATTGAACTATTGCACCGAGTGGTTTGCAATCTGCTAGTCACATTTGATAGAACTCAAGAACATATATGCTACTATTGATTCTCACTGACATCATCAGTAAGGATTTTCTTCAAGTCCACATTTTTGTTTCTCCGTGTTCTATTTTTTAGGAGCAAATGAACTACATACTGTAACATGGAATTTTCGTTGGTTAAAACAAATAAGACATCTACCCTTATATGTAATCTTGGTTCTCCATATTGTATCATGGAATTTTGGTTGGTCAAAACAAACAAAAGAATCTACCCCGATATGTAATTATGGGTATCCATTGATACTTAACAATAATATGTAATTTTGGTTGTTCACTGATATTTGATAGTGATGTGCAATTTTGGTTATTCATTAAGACTCAATAATGTTTTTACGGCCAATGATTCTCCTTTGTAGATTTACAAAAACACAAAATCCTTATGGATACCATGTTCAGCCTGAAATTATGGCTTTTTTAAACTATTAAACAAATCTAATATGATTGATTTATATGATTTTTTTATAAAAATCAATTCTAAAAACCAAAAAACAACTTTCTTGGTAAGACTTGAATATTAAAAAATGAACATATAAAAATTAAAGACAATAAAAAATTACCTTTTCTCATTGTTTAAAGTTTCAATCATCAAAATAAAACAATCAAAAACTTGTTTTAATTTCAAAGTTGTAGATAAACTTTATAATCATAACAATGCAAGTTAATAAAGGGTCTGAAACTAACTTTTAATAATATAATTAAAGTCCAAAAAATTGCATCATTGATCCTTAACTTAAATTATTTATGAATTAACTTTTCTTTTCATACACTAAATGATGGAATTTCAACAGAGCAGTTTTTGTTATCTTTCTTCTTTCTTCTTATCTATTTATTTTGAAAAAACAAATCTTATATAATTACTAAAACTACCTTTGTAGTTAATAATTATCATAATCATAAGATCAAAAATAATTGAGTACCCATCATAGGTGTATGAATCTTTCAATGTGGATAAATATATAAGTAGTAAGCTTCAATTAATAAATTTGTTCATAATTGCACATAGGCATATCCCCATATGGAAAATGGCAATAATATAAGTGATCGAAAAGTGGAGTGTAGTTACAATGGGGTAGTTAACAAAATATGCTAATGATCTATGATGTTTCTTAATGTTGAGTTATTCATATCAAATTTTAGATCTGATTTAAATTCACTTGAATGGCTTATGACAAGGTTAATAGGAATTGAATGGGGTACTAGAGATTGACCTACATGATCATTTGGGTGTTAAGATGAAACTTTCCATAAAATTCATATAACTTACTGCATTCAAAGGGCTATTGCTTTGTTGATAAGTGCTAATTACTCTATTTTTAGCATGATTTTGAGAGTATTTAGCTTGTGTTTTAATGATTTTTATAAGGCTTAATGTAGTTTATTATTTATTTATAGGACTTGTTTCAGCTCTCTAATGAAGAAGTGAATTTGGGCAAGTTGGAATAAAGTTAGAGAAGTTTTAGAGTGATTATAGAGGAATAGAGATTAAACAAGTCATCATATTTACTAATACAACACTTAGCATTCAACCTATGTAATTTAATAATGCATTATGCTTCTTTGAACCTCGTGTGAAGCCTATGCTCTGCCTAGGCATCTTCTACTTTTTAAAAAAATTTGTCCATATGAAGAACACGACCTAGACATGATCACATGTTTAAAACACATACCCTACATAAAATCATGTTCCAAGTAAGGCTTGGATGTGAAATAAACTAGGAACAAGCCCAACATAGTACTGTGTTACTGACCTATATTGGTGTAAAATGTTACATAAATTAGGGTCTTTGGCAGCTATGAATCAACACAAGAATAACACAGCTTATGTTAATACTTTTTTAATCAAAATTTTAGGTTTTATAAAGATAAAAGGATGAAAAAAGAGAAGGATAAATGGAGAGTTGTCTAGAAGAAGGTACCACATGATCTTCTTGTCTTAGTATTATGCTTGTGGTTGTATTACAGGTGTAATTTCTTTAGTATATGACCAAGAGTAGTCTGAAAGTGCCACTTGATCTAGATCAAAAAATCATATGTATGTTACTTTGAAATCTACAAGAAAAAAAATTTGAGAGTTCAATGTAACTACCAAGGGTAGGTCATGGATTGAACCACATAATTGGAAATTATGTTATCATATAACTAATTGGGGCTAAGTGTAGCATTATTAGAGTAATAGTTAAAAAAAACAATCCTAATGGTTTAGTAGTTGGTGTAATATCATGGGCTACTAGATGAAGACTCCAACGTGCATATTGTAATTTTTTAGAAATCTTTGACACATTGAAACTCAATGAATTTTCAAAGGATACCATTCAATTAAGACTATTCCATTTCACATTAAGGGATGGTGCTAAATCACAAATAAATGCACTACCTCTAGAATCCATCACTATAAGGACTAATTTGGCTAAGAAATTTTTGGCCACGTAGTTAATTTTAGCACGAACAACAAAATTCATGAATGATATCTTCTCCTTCGAATTTCAAAAGGTTGCTATATGACACCAAGGAGAGATGTAAGGAGTAGTTGAGAAAGTTGATTTGTCAATATTTTACATATTTGATGGTAAATTACTTAGTATTTTGCACCTTTAAGACCTGTTTTATATTAATTTTATAATATTTTCTATGTTTTATTCATTTTCTTATAGGTAAAAATTTTGAGGAGTGAACACAATATTTAGTTAAACTTTCTCCATGATTGTTGAATTGAAGTGATTTTAGATTTATTAGAATGCTAACTTGAAGGAAAACAACTTTGAAGAAGATTTAGGAGCATAGTCCATCCTAAAAATGTTGACAAGTGGAGAAGTTTGAGGCAAAAATCATAAAACTGTGCTTGTATGTCTCCATGGTCTAGAAGTTGAGACATAGTACAAGATTTGCCCTAAATTTGAACTAAGATTAGTGCTAGACACATCATTGAAGTTACAAAAGAGAGAACAAGAATAAGACTTATGCCAATTAAAAGGTGCCAAGTGTCAATTTTTAGACAGTGATAGATAAAAATTGGTATTTTTCAAAGTTCAAGTCATCTATAGATATTTGTATTGGATTTAACCTAGAGAGCTTTTGAAGGAGTTCTAGCCAATTATAGTTGTCTCTAATTAGAGTTTTTTTTTAATATTTTCTTATTTATTTGCATTAAAGGAACAATTGGTAGTAAGGATTGGAGAATTTGGTAATATCTTTTCTTCCTCATTTCTTTTTCTCTTCTTTTAAATGTTAAGATTTATTTGTTAGTTTTAATTATGTTTAGTGGCTGTAAACTTTACGAGTTAGGGATGTAGCTTGTAAGGATTTATTCACTTATTTACAAATGTTTTAATTATTAAATTGGTTGAATTTATTCTCTTTGATCATAATGTTAGATGTATGACTAGCTTCAATCTTAAGGATTGTATAAAGGATTGATAACTGAAATATGATCTATGTACTAAGATAATAAGCACTTTAGCACTATAAAACAATGAAATCATGACTTTAGTGATAACCATATATCTCAACTATACTTAGTGAGTTTGATTAGGTTAAATTACGCATCAAAAGGTAGTTGTTACCTAATAAGATAAATTTATGTTCCTTGGTAGAGGGCATAGATACATTAGGTTAATTGTTATTTAAAATAAATAATCAATGATGTGTGATAATTGGATATATTTATAAATGAAGTTCAAATCTTTAATTTTTGTTTTATTAATTTCTCATATCATTTTTTGATTTTGTTAGGTCTTTAGTTAGTCATATTTAATCAACTCTTGGGCTTAATATAGTTTATTTGATTAATTAAGATTAATAAGATTAGTAACTAGTTCTCTTTGGGATCAATAGGATGGAAGCACTCTAATTTTATTTGCTTATTTGATTGACTTTATACACTTACAGATAAATAGTAGATCAAACGTTCCTACACCATGAGTTTGAGTTTGATATGTAGATGCAAATATTTCGTAGAAAATTGATCTACCAAAATAAATAGTTGATACATGCATCCTTAGGTAGGACCTCGATCTTTAAAATTCCTTAGGCTAAGAGTTTATAAAAAACATAACTATCAATAGGGGAACTTGAGACCAAAGTCTAAGGTAGGTGACATCTACAGTGTTGATATGGTGGTAACATTAGAGGCAAAGCTAGAAGCACTTAGTAAAAAGATTGACTATATAAATGGTGGCAACTCATCCAATTTAGGTAATGAGTTGAGACATTTATTATGGAATGAGTGTCAAGAAACTCACAATTAGGGGCATCAAATTGAAGAAGCTAAATTTGTTAGGAGCCACATTACAACAAGCCCTATAGCAACACAGACAATCTAGGATGGAGAAACCATCCAAATTTCTTTTCGAAAACCCAACAATACCTCTGTATGAATTTCAATAACAAAAATAGTAGTGGAGGAAGCCAAATCTCAAGGATCTTATTGTTGCATCCAAGATGTGCCCATCTGTAACTTAGAAGTTCATATTGTACAACTTGCTTAACTTGTCTCTAAAAGGTAGTTATGATCTTTACCTAGCAATGCTGTGAAAAACTAATGGAAACCCAACTAAAGACATGCAAAGGATGGTGCAATCTGGTTTAACATATTTCGATGATCTATTACACATTGGTGGAGATCTAATAATTTGCGCTAAAGCTAAAAGGATGAAGGAAGCTCTTAATTGATTGATTGAGGATGTTTGGGCTAAACAAGCAATAATAGAAGTTGATTTGGGTGTGGATATCAATAAGCCCTATCACCTTAATTCATGCATTAAATAGGCCTAATTACTTGTTTATTTATCCTAATTAGAAGCTATGCTATTTTGATGATTTCAGAAGATCTCTAGCTGATTTGGGCTACCTAAAAGTCCACTTTCTAACATTTGACTTTAGGAATCAATTTTGAAAAGGCTTTCCTTACTTTTAGGAATAAACAATTGCTAGAATATAGATTAGGTTTTATTTAGCCTATATAATCATCATCTTTGTACAAGAATTCAGATTGGAATTTGTTTTATGTTTTTGGTGAGGTTATTCAATTTATTGGCTCTTCATTGAACTTGGAACTTATTAAGGTTATTCCTTGTGGCGTTCATTTGACTTATCACTCTCAATCTCTTCTTTTCCTAGAGTGTGGCATCAATAACCTTCTTTATAACTTTGGTTCATGTTTCTTTAAACATTGGTCAAAGTTTTACTTGAAAATAGAATTGATTTAGATTTTTTGGAAATTCCTTTCAACATGTTGATGGGTTCCTAGATCTTGATTTATGGGGTTCACATCACAAACTCGACAGAGTAGGTAAAAGTAGCAACATTAAGGACTGGAAAAGAGTTGGTGATTGATGAAGTTAAGAAGGATATAAAGGATCAGGTTGCTGTGCAGAAAAGGAATGATGAGGCCAAAAAGGAGCTAAAGAAAAAATATATTAAGGAGTAGAAACTGCAAATTCCATACGTAAGTAGACTTGAGTAAGATCAAAAGGTAAGATTGGTGTAGTAAGTTTTTAGAGCTATTCAAAAAATTACATATTAATGTCCCTTTTTTTGAAGCTATATCATCGTTGTTGAGGTATGTCAAGTTCCTTAAAGATCTTTTCTCCAAAAACTCGAGAATGAGGAATACTCAACCATCCTTCAAAACAAGTTGCCTTAAAGATCAAGGAGTTTCACTACCCCTTGTAGCATTGGTAGATAGTTAATAAAAAGGAGGCATTAAAGGAGTATCTAAAGATCCTATTGAAGGGTAGCAGATTGAGTTTTCATAGTATGAGGCCATCATAGCAATCAATGGTGGAACCAGAGGAATGCCAGGTTCAGATTAGGGGATCGCCTATTTTATTGGAAGGATGAAATATCACCTAGCAATATAACCTTGACTATTGCTTAAATATTGAGGCATAATATATAAATCTCAATCCAATGGACTGAACTACTTTTGAATCATAAATTTGTGCCTCTTATATCTACTTTTCAAGTTTAAGAAATGTTCCATTAGTTTGATTGTCATCATTGATGATGTAATATATTAGTGACATAGTTTGATATGGATCAAAAGATAAAAAATTTATGTTTCCATTATTAATTAATAAATTATTAGAGTAGTAGTGAGTGAAACACTAAGGTGTTCAGGTTGTAAAGATTCAAGAGGCTAATTATATTAATGATAAATATATGAGACGTTTGTGATGGAGGTCAAACCATGGATGACATACCAAGGAGGGAGCAATCTAGTCCAGCTCAAGTTGATGATCCTTTACACATTGGCGGAGGGCCACTGACTTGACCAGAGGCTAAAAGAATGAAAGGGGCTCTAAATGGACTAATTGAAGATGTTTGGGCCAAGCAATAAGCCATTGGGACTGACTTAGATGTGGGGCATCCAACCAAGCTACTTTGCATGCTGGTAGGTGGGATAGATCTGAAATATGCCTAATTTTGGAGTCCAGAATCTACCCATACACCGCTCTCCCTTTGCTTAGTGTGACCTTTTGACTTTAGTTGCGTGTTTTGGACCTTGGTTTGGTATTTTTTATGTCATAATGGGCTATTTAAACTATTTAAGCCTAAGGGTTTCAGTTTGTTTGGATAACTTTTATTATTTTGGGTTTTAGTTGCTCTATTAGGCTGTTTAAGTTAATTTAGCTAATTTCAGATCAGCTTGGTTTGTTTTGGGCTTATTTTACTTAGGGTTTTTTTAGGTTTCTTTAACCTAGAAAACATTTAAGTAGCCATCAAAAACAATTGTAGGGAGGTTATCACGAATTCTGAACTGAAAAGTGAGTTTTTAATTCACAACTCTTGGTTCTTCTAAGAACTGAAAACTCATCTAGGTTAAATCCTTGTGAGAGACTTATCAAACACCTTTCCATGGTGTTTGTGGCGTCTTCCCTTTCCAATACCTTTGGTTCTTGTTTCTCTAAGCAACGGGTTAAAGGTCTTTCCGCTGTTACATATTCCAACTGGTTCTGGAAATTCATTTCTGAAATTGATTCGTGGGTTCAAAAGCACGTTCTTGTCAGGTCCACATCAGTTTGGTATCAAAGCTTTGGCTTAATTTTATTGAACTCATGCATATTCTTTTATGCTTTCTTGTTTGTTTCTTTAAAAATCTTACAAAATTTCATTTCTTTTTGGTTGTGAAAAATTTGATCTTTCATGTTCTTTTGTGTCTTTTTGAATTCTTGTTTCTGAATTCATGTTTTTGTTTTCTTTTAGTGAATCTTTGCTTTCTTGACCTTCAGACCTAAATCAGAAAAAGAAAAAAACGTGAAAAGGAAAGAAAAAGGAATCAGAGAAAGACGTGAAAAAAGGAAAGAAAAAGGAATCAGAAAATAAAGAAATTGATGAGAACCACGGTCCACATGTTCTTGATGGAAATGTTGCTACCGTGGATGGAGGATTTCGTGGAGATTCATGTGGGAAGCACGCTGCCATAGGTGGACAAGTTGCTGCCAATGATCCATTATATGTTCCTAGTGGG
>JANQBM010038949.1:0-10456 GCA_025594535.1 Erythroxylum domingense | reverse complement strand
TTTCGGATGAATAAACGATACCATTCCTGGGCTCGTTCATCCATGTGAAGGATGGCTACACTCACTTTCAATGCCTCTGAAGTCTGATCTAACTGAAAAAATTGTTCACACCTATATAACCACAGTTTGACATTGTCCCTGTCAAACGAAGGAAAATCTATTCTGCTCAGCCTTGTAAGAGTTGTGTCCCTCTCTGGTGCATTTCGGACCCAAGGGCTCTGCGGTATAGGTTCTGCTTTACTACTCCCTTTCTCCTCTGTCCTCCCTCCTGGAAGAAGCATCGTTCATAACTCCACCATGTCTCTTTCTAACTTTTCCGTCCTATTGTGAACCTCCGACAGTAACCTCTCACTCCTATCTTGCATTTCCAAAAGCAAACGTTCTTGTCGATTTTGTGCTTCAATGAGTCCCTTCAGAGTATCCTCTAACTTCCGAAGCTCAGCGCTGCGGGTTCCTTCTGCCATTTTCAGTTTCAGGTTCGTTAGTCTCTGATACCTATTGTTGACAAAATAAATGGTTCGCTCCTTGCTACAGTTTGGTAGCCGATAATCGTAACCGAAAGATAGAGAGAAGTTACAGAAAATTAGAGAGAGAGAGAGAGCACACAGAGAGAGAAAAGAAGAAGACAACATTCATTACTCATCAGACATATCATAACAAATTATCGTCCTTCTGTTTTAATACATCATGAGTGTGTCCCTAACGTGGATACATCACGTGCTATTTTATTTAACCTAATACGCAATGTATAGTATTGTTGGCGTTCTAGAATCTTCTGCCCTCTCTGTTCACGCGTCTTCCTCTTCAACCATTTCCGTAATTGTTTGTATTTATATCATCAATTCGTTACCAACAACCCCATTCTCTTCGATTTTAACTTGTTCATATACAACAATGTTAAAATCTGGCCTCACCACCATTCTCGCCTGCAACATCCCCAAGAACGGTCCAATGCTTCAGGTTACGTCTCTCTCTCAGAACACATTTATATTTACTTCAACGAACCTATATTTATAATGTCCTTTTATGTTCACGTCTCAATTATGTTTGGAAATATATATATCATTTTGTGCTGATGAGTTAGGGTTCTTGGCTTTTCTTGATTTTGCTATTTCTTTCTTGATTCTGTTGTTAGGCTAATGCTGAGAAAAAGTTGGTGGAGAACCTAATCCAGTTGGGCTATACTAAACCTAAATCCCAACTATTATCCTCTTAAGTCATAACACATACAGAAGATACATCCTTCCATTTGATACACACCATGTGCCTACATATAGTGTTGCTACGTGGATAGAAAACTTGGAGGAAGTCACAGATTCTCTTTACTTCATTTTGCTAGACCTGAGACTCTCAGATTGAAAGCACCTGGTGCTGAATATGAACTCCAAGATTGAGAGCGCCTGATGCTGAATAGGAACATTGTGATACTTTGTTAAACTCTGTGCGCCAGAATTTTCTCAATTACATCGTATGATTGGCATATGCTTATGGCCTAGCATCTTCCGCTCTGTTTTCTGGTCATGATGTACTTCTCTTGTGCATGTATAAGTTACAAAAAGGAACATTGATTTGCTCTAGTTATCTTAGCTTATTTGAATTTTTCATTATCAATTTCTCTAAAATGGTTATCATTACCCCTCTGAAGAGTTTTGGTCATGAATACTTTGAAATTGATGCTTGGTGTTTTATTAGTTCATTGTTCACAACATAGTAATTCTTTGAAGGAAAATAATAACAATTAATTTATCCAACTTTGATGATTATATCCCCTTAGTAATAGTTAGCATAGATACATTTGAAGTTAAATCATTGTGCAAAAAACACCATAAGAGGAAATACGTAATGTAGGATTAATTGATACCTTTTGCTTATTCAAAATTCACGTACAATGACAGCAGAAGTGACATGTTACCAGAAAAGTTAGAAGGGAAGATGATCTACCAAAAAGTAGTAACATGTTGTGATTGTCAATTCAATAAAGTAGAATCATGCTTGTCGCCAGTAAGGATTTATATACAAGACCGAAATTATTCCCAACAATATAATGGTGAATGTAATCCAAAAAGTTATCTGAAAAACTTCCTTATCTATGAAACCCTCTTCTTCTATATCATCCGTAGAACTCTCTTTTCTTGATGACGATACGGTTGGAGTGCAATTCTTGGGTAGGGGTAATCCACAGAGATAAGGATTTCCTTGATAGCTGCTTTCTTCAAATGTTGCAAATTGTGCGACTCTTTTAGGCGTATTGCCAGAAATATTGTTATATGCCACACTAAATACTTCTAAAGATTTTAATTATACCAACTGAGGAGGAAGTGTACCATTCAAGTTATTGTAAGACAAATCTAAACTCTCCAATTCAGTCATGTTGGAAAATGATAATGGAATATGCCCTATCAAATTATTATGGGATAAGTTCAACGTCTTCATGCCTTCTTTGTTTCCAATTTCTAAAGGAATTGGACATGTCAAGTTGTTACTTGAAAGATCTAATCCAATGAAATATATATGAATCATACGATCTAAGAGGAATTGGTAAGTGTTTCCCTTTACACCAAACTCAACAATTTCACCACCAAATAGAGGGGCTCCATGGCCATGAAAATTTCTGGAGGTATCATTTTTGATTGAGAAATTCCCAAGCCTATTATGGGAAAGATCAACAACCTTTAATTGCTTCATCATCTTCCATAAATAAGTTGGGATCTCACCTTCGAAGTCATTATGATTTAGTAGAACATGTCTCAATGGGTACAAACTCTTGATCGAGTTAGGTATACCACTAGATAAATAATTATAGCTGAGATCTATTGTGAGCACACTAGATTTAGTAAATATATTAGGAAAAGTTCCTTCAAGTCTGTTATGGGATAAAGAGATGTATGAAGCTTGTGGAGGTATGAATATTTATGGTAGGCTTCCGGAAAGGTTATTATTTGACAGATCCAACAATAAAAGAGAAGACATATTCCCAATCAACTCTGATATCTTACCAGATAAGTTATTGTAACTCAAGTCTAAAGATTGTAAGAGAGAACAGTTAGACAAGCTGTTTGGAATCTTTCCAATGAAATCGTTTCCGCTTAAGTATAATTGGTATAGCATTGGAAAATACCTTCCAATCTCTGTAAGAATGTGGCCATAAAATAGATTGTTGGAAATGCCCAAGATGTCCAACTTTGGGTGAGGATGAATTGGCATATACAATGGTCCCAAAAAGAGAACAATTTTTCAAATAAAGGTATTTTAAATTTGAATTGTTGTCTAGTAACCAACTTGGAAATCCAGCTCCCCTCATTTGAATATTGGAAAGATTAAGAAATCTCAAATCATGCTAATGGTGTAGAAATTTGGGAAATGATACCCCTCCTTCCCCATATATTGATGACAAACTAAGGTATTCCAATTGAAACTTAGGAGTCAAATTATTATCAACTCCACTTTCTGCATACACCTTGTTTCCATCACCTATCAAATACTTGAGTTTAGAATGATTGAGAAATGGAGAGAGCGATATTGGAATTTGAAATTAATTATTAGAAATAGATAGGGACTCAATGGATGTGAGACTCTTTAACGGAGATGCAGATATATTTCCAGTGAAGTGATTGGAGGATAGGTCCAAATCCTTAAGAAGTGTCAAATTCGCCAAACAAAAAGGCAAGGAGCCACTAATGTTATTGATTCCCAAATCAAGCTTTTGGAAATTCTTCAACTTGCATAATTCTAAAAATAAATTGAAAGAACATTAGAGAATAAAGAGAAAAATAATAATTCCTCGAATTTTTAATTAACTCATAAAAAAGGTACCATCAATACTACCTGTGAGGTTACAACTCCTTGATAGTAAACTTTTAAGTGAAGTAATATTTGCAACGGGGTTGAGGAAACCTACAAAAATCATACAACAAAAAGATAATATAGTCAATTATTAATTACTTTTAGAATTTTTTAAAAAAATAACATGTTATAAACCATTAATTATGATTTTAAGTACTTCTAAACATTACATATTTTGCAACTTTAAAAGATAATTTGAGTTCTAGTCATTCTTAGTTATTAACAAATTAAATAATAAATTACTCAGTTATTTGATACAACAACAGTTATTACTTACTTTGATTGTTGAGTGTCTCATAGTTGATACTCTTCAAGGACAAGAGCCTCAAAGATCGAAGTCCTCCAAGCGACAGGAGGAAGTTTTCGTCCATTTCAGAGCGATCCAAGAACAACTCTTCCAATTTATTTAGATCATCTTAAATTGCATAACAAAATTCAAGACAAAAAGAAAAACAATTTAACAACTGCATAATAATAAACACGTAAGGACAAGTAAATGTTTAATTATAAACTTTAGTTACCTTGTGGGAATAGTACCCCTTTGAAATTATTATTTTCCAAATGAAGAGACTTGAGATTTTTGAATGCTTTTAACGATTGTAGGTCAAAGCTGCTTCTTTTACTTTGAATGTTGAGTGTCTCGTAGTGGATATTCCCTAAGGACAAGAGCCTCAATCCTCGAAGTCCTCCAAGTGATAGGAGGAAGTTTTCATCCATGTAAGAATAATCCAAGAACAACTCTTCCAATTTATGTAGATCATCTTAAATTGCATAACAAATTTCAAGACAAAAAGAAATATAATTTAACAACTGCATAATAATAAACGCGTAATAACAAATAAATGTTTGATTATAAACTTTAGTTATCTTGTGAGAATAGTACTCCTTTGAAATTATTACCTTCCAAATAAAGAGACTTAAGGTTTCTGAATACTTTTAATGATTGTAGTTCAAAACTGCTCCCGTTACAAACCCCACCGGAAAGTCGAAGGATGCTTATGTTGCTTGAACTTTGGATATCTATCACCAATAAATAAACAACATAACATAGAGAAAGTATTATTCTCATAAACTTAGCATCAACATGCCAAACATACTGATGGTTTAACTATTGCTGGTATTCTCAACCTTCCTAACACCATCGAAAGTTAGTTTTAATTAAGGCTTAATTAGTTCCTTGGTCTAGTTGTTCGTGTCTCTTAATATTCTTTGTATTGGATTTCCTTTGCCGGAAACCAAGTTTAATTTTGTAATTGCCCTTGGCTTTTTAATATATTTCTTTTAATTTTTTAAAATATAATAAGGAGTGAAATCTTAAGAATTTAAAATAAGATTAATAAAACATATTTAAATTTTGTCTAAATTTATACCTTTAGAAGAAACAAACTTCTCAATATTGTTGCCGCTTAAGTCTAACTTCTCCAAGTTCGGTAATTTGACCAAATCTGGTAAATAATAAAAAAATTAAGTTTACATCATAATTATTATAATTAAAAATTAAAAGTACTTTATTAATTATAATTAATAATATAATAAAATATAAAGTAATAGTTTATAAGAAAAAAAGATGTACCTTTCATATAAATTGATCCACTCAATTTATTATACCTCAATGATAAATTTTTGAGAGAATGAAATCCATAAAACATTGATAAAATATTATTACTCAAACCATTCGTATCCAAATCAAGAGTCTCCAGAAGGTTCAACCTTTGCAATCCTTCAAAACCTGCAGTAGTTACGTGTTATAACTTGCTTAATAAAACAAATTAAGTTGAATTAAATTGGCAAGACATGACAATTCGTCCAATTTACTTATATATATAATATATATATATAAGAGTAAATGAGAAAACGGTATTAGTTGTGATATCATAAGAACAACCTTCATTCTCTACGCAGCAAACGATATTGTTGCCCATCAAATAAAGACTTCTGAGTTGTTGAAAGGGAAGGAACACTGAGGCATTGAAGTTCCATTCTCCTAAACTCTCATGTCTAAAACCCCCAAGATTTAGCTCATTGACTCGCCCTGTTGTGACGTCGCACTCAGCTCTGGGCCATTTACAGTAGTCAATGTTCATATCCCATATGAGCCGAGTACCGTTTGGGTAATTGAAGGAATGTTGGAGCTGCAACAGTGCAGCTCTCTCCTCCTCCAAACAACCATGGGAGCTCCACCATTGTAGCAGTAATAATAATACTATCATACTCATTTCTTTTTGTAACCTCGTACGGTATTCTGCTCGTGCCATTTCTACTGATCGACTAGTGCTTTTGTTGCTTATTGAGCAAATGATGAAGTGCCACAAGCATTTTATAGCAGCGTTATGTTGGTGACCCGCCTTACGTGGAAGTTTAATTAGTGAACAAATGTTATTGCCTCCTCTGCAAGATTTCTTATGTGGAGCAAAAATTATAACATTTTGTAAGTTGCAGTGTTGATCAAGTTGGCCCTATAGATGACTTCGTAACTTCTCTGTTCATGTATAGATGTTCTGATACTGATCTTTCTACACGTATTTGGAATAGACTTGACTTCTTGAACAATAACTAATCCCTACATTTTGGGATCATTACTTACTCCCAAGTGGTCCAACTGTATTTGCTCTTCCAATAGCCACACTTGACTTGTTTAACCATATTTCATAATCGTATCATTGATAGAAAGTCAAGAAATTTGTTAAGATTGTCAATAAAAATTAATGACAGTTTAAACCGGAGATAATCAAACGGAGCCTTCTGGTCTAGCTATGGAAGAAGGAATGCTACCCATTCTCCACTTTACCCAAAATGATTAAAAAAATTTTTGGATTAGTCATAAAAGGAATTTCTGAGTCCTGCAGCACACTCACCCTTACCATATCTTACATATTCATCATTTTTTCTAAATAAAGTAGTGGTCCATAAAATTTTTGATGGATTCCTTTCATTAATTGACGTTGTATTATATACTTTGTATTATGTTAAAATACATTATACACTTTGTATTCTATAAAGTCCTTATCGATTTAGTTATATGTTATGTAAATATAAATTACATAATATTAGTTTCTTCTAAAATTGTTAAGTTAAAGATGTACTAAAAACTTATATATTCATAATTCAAAATTGTTAAATAAGAGAAATTGAATAGTTATACTGTTTATCTCTTCTGTATTTAAGAAAGATAAAAAATTAAATAGTTTAAATAAAACTATAATAATACTAAATTCTTTAACAATATTATTTTCCAGTGAAGACATATTAATAAAATCACTATTCTTATGCCTTTAACTAGAGGACAAATAAAAAAAGCAATAATTTAAAAAAATTACCAAACAAAGATGCAAGGCGCCACTAATATTATTATCTCCCATATTAAGCTCCTGGAGATTAATATACCTCATTGACCACCCCTGTTGTATCGTTGCATACAACTCTCTCCCATTCGCAAGTCGCAACAGTCCATATTCATAAAAGTTATAATGACTTGGTAACTTTTTCTTTCTTGTAAATGCATCTCTTAACGTGTACGTTTGGAGTAGACTTTAGACTTCTTGAAGAATAATTCAACCTATCATTGTCATTTAGCATTATAAATTTATTGTAATTCTAAAGTGTCGACTACGTTAGTTGACTGACTTTGTAAATAATGAATGGAAATCAAACCTATTAGGTGATACCAAAATCTCTCTTGCCAATATCCTCTTACTTGATAAACAAATGCTTCCGAAAGACCTTAAATTTTAAAAAAGAAAAAGAGAAAAAATAGAAATCAAGTTTCACAGCATATTTCACGTCTTAACTCATATCCAATAATTTATATTATTAATCCGCTGATTTTGAAAACGGCACTATGAGGAATGTTTTCTTTCGATGGATGAGAAATTAAGGGACTAAAAGATTATTATATCTAAAAGTTATTACAGATAGAAATAAAGATAGAGATAGGGATATAAATTTGACTTAATTTATACAAAATTTAAAATATTTAATATCAAATTAAAATTTTCAAAAAATTAAATACTTTTAAATTTGTTATCTCTAATTATATTACATTAATTACTTTTGTATAGATCCAATATTTAGATCCCTTTTATATCAATATTGAGTATATAATATTATTATCACTTGTATATTGTGTTTATTCAATTTAAGCAAAAATTTAAAAGTCAAATTTAAAAGTTTAATTCAAATCAATTTAATCTAAAATTAATAGGTCAATTTTAAATTAATTATTTTATCTAAGTTTAAATTTTAAGAGATTATTATAAATGGTTTTTCAAAATAATTTATTTTAATTTAATATATTAAAGAATATAGTTTCAATTTTTAAATTTGAAAAATTAAAATTAAAATAACAAAAATCATATTTCCTTAAATTAGAAATTAAATCAATATTATTTTTACAGACCCAATTTCATATTAAGCTCGTTGATGCTGTATTTGAAGAAAAACTCTTGATGTGATCCAATCGAACTCATTCTCAAGTAAGAGGATCTTGAGAAGTTTTTAATTAAACTCATTCATTATTGAGAAGTTGTATTGAGAGAACTTTTGATGATCTTAAGGCTTGATGGAAGATATTGGAGAAAATGATGGTATTGATTTCTTTGCTTTATCTAAATTTTTACGAGAATATTCAAAGAAATATTAAGATATAAGCTAATACTCCTGTCCTTATAAATCTTTTTTTTTAAGTCATATCCTCGTAAGTTATTTTATACATAAACAGCTAATACTGAATAGTTAATTTTATCAAATATCTTTAAATAAACAGCTGATGTTACCGTTAGTCAAATCAACTATATTAATCCGTTGTTAAGTAACTGCTAATAGAATTAGTTAACAGTTAATGCATCCGCCGACTGCCAAACAAAGTCATATTTCATTATTTTTGTCCTATATTTATAAGTTTATTATTTATTTAATTAAATATTTTGTTTTATATTAAAATTTAGAAAACAAAATATTAGAAAATGAATATGCAATGCACTCTAATAAAGAATCTTCTTTGTAATTCTCAAAAACTTGTTATATGGAACAAAAACAGTTGTCATTTTATAAGTTACAATGTTGAACAAGTTGGGACTTGTACGATGACTTGGTAATTTCTCTTTTGATATATAGAAGTTATGATATCAATCTTTCTACGCGTGTTTGGAGAAGACTTGACTTCATAGACAATAATTCATCCATATATTTTGGGATCATTACTCACTCCTAAGTGGTCCAATCGTGTTTGCTCTTCTAATAAACTTGACTTCTTGAACTGTATTTTTACACGTTACAACGAATTGGTAGCTTTTTCTTTCATATGTAACTGTTCTAATGGTGATCTCTTATCGTGTATCTTTGTAGTATAATTCATACTTCTTAAATAATAATTCATTGTGTCATTGTCATTTAGCATCAGAAATTTCTATGTTGCTAAAGTGATCACTTTAGTTGATTGACTTTGTAAATGATAAATGAAAATTAAATCTATTAGAAGATGCTAAAATTTCTCTCGTAATATTCTCTACCACGATGAACAAATGCTCCATTCTAACTACACATACTCATTAATCGACAAGATTTTAAAATTGAAAAAGTGAAAATGAAAAAAATAAATTATTTCATAATTTACTCTTGACCAATAATTTATATTTGATAGAGTATCTCATATTGACTAAACATGATAATGTTAAAGAGCTTATAAGTAGTAAGGGTCAACTATCTAAATGATTAATTTTAGTCATTTTAGCAATGGTTGACCTAAACCTAATTTTTGTTAATAGACTTTACACTCTACTCATATTAGAAATTCTAATAATATTATTAATCGATATAATTTTTAGTATCCTTTAATAAATTTAATTTTCATTTATTGATATTTGTCAATACTTTAAAATTAAATAAAGAAAAAATAGAAAAAATAAAATCAATTCTTACAGTATGTTTCAAGTCTGACTTTTGACTAATAATTTATATTCTTAATCGATATAATTTTATCACAATATAAAAGAAAAAATTTACTAATAAATTAGGGAACAAAATTTAGTAGGGGGACATTGAGGCTACGGCTTAAAAGAACACATTCACTATTGAATAACAAAATGATAATATGGTCAAAGTTTTCAACTCATCTTTTGTGTTGGTCGTAAGATCTTGTGGATAAATAATTCTCTGACTCTATTGATAATTTTCTCAGAATCGTTTGAACCAATGAAAAAATAGAAAAAATATCTAGGTATTTCTCTCAATACACAATATATCAGATAAATTTTAATTCATTAAGGAAGGCATTCTATAAAATGAGAGGTCAAGTAATCAAGTTATTAAATGAAAATATTACTTACGCTGCGTTTGGTTACTGTCTTTAATATGCAGAGACAGAACGGAACGAAAATTTGGAGACGAAACAGAATAAAAATTAGAGACAGTGAGATGTTTGATTGTGATGGATAAAACAGAAAAAACTATCTCTGTCTTGAGGACAGAAATATATTTTGTTGCAGTGAACAGAACATAAAAACAGTATCAATGACGAAAATGCCCCTCAGTATGATATAATTGAAAATATATAATTCATTGATTATTTTATAATTGTATCAATATTTATTTTAAGTGTATTTGTAATTTTTTAATT
>JANQBM010038923.1:0-10457 GCA_025594535.1 Erythroxylum domingense | reverse complement strand
GTACAGGATGATAGATGTGTAAACCTTTGATTTTGATGGAATGAAATGAGGAAGAAGTTGATTTTAAAAACATTGTGATTTTCTATTAATGCTTTATTGGTAAAATTGATTTGATGCCATGTGGAATGAATGTAGTGTTCGCACGTAGCTCACCCTTATCATAGGATATGTACCGGAATGACCTACGGGCGTCCCGGTGCGTACCCAATGGTAAGAGGATGCTATTCATGATAAAATGTTTGGCTTCGCATCAAAATACTATAATGACATTCCAACCAAGCTAAATAATAAAAATATGGCCCAATTGAGTAACAAAGGGACATTCACGACAAAATATTTTCTTTTGTGTCAAAACACTAGGTTAACACTAAAAAAAGAAAAAAATAGTGTTTCAATAAATAAAACCTACTAATCTTTGAAAATAAGGAGAATTTTCATGAAGGGGTACATAATGATATTTGCATTTTCGATTGATTACTATTTATGAGTTTATGTGTACAAGTACCATGGGTGAATGAATAGGTGTTAATGTTTTGATTAATATATATATTCAGTTTAAAATGCTTAATCATGGAAAGCATAAGTTAGTATATTGGAGCAAATTGAATGATTAATGTTTTGGGTTAAATTGATTCCATGAGATTTGAGCCAATATCTCATTAATGCATGTTGAATGAATGTGTGTTTATGTGTTTTGTGTTTGGTTTGTTTGTTTGAGTTTTTGTTTTTTCTTTAGGATAAGCAAAAGTTAGTGTGGGGATGTTGATAGGTATAGTTTATACTATGTTTTGATAGGTGTTTGAGTGCATTTATAGATAGTTTTTAGATTATTGTTGCATATATAGGCTTATAATTATGTCAATATGTGTGTTTATTTATATTTTACGTGTTTTTTTGGTTTCAAGAAAGAATTGGATCTTAATTTTATATTTCATGAGGTGTTTGATGTGTTTGTGAGTGTATGGAAACAAGAAATTGAAGAAAGGAGAAGAATTCGAATGAAAATGTAGCATAAAATAAAGATTCAAAGCATAGAAGAGATGCATCATGATGACTTTCAGCAATTTTGGTGATCTACAGTTTGATGCACGACAATGCATAATTAGACCGTGAATCTACCAGAATTCCAACGAATTTCAGCTTTTCCACCACGCGAGCTTCCTCAGTCTTTTGATGTTTTAAGGCTATTTTTGGGACCAAATTAAGTGGGGAAACCCTAAAAACAACCTTACGATCTTAAAATACTATTTAAGAATGTGATAGATACAAAAAAACGCAGCCACCATCTTACTAAATTGGATCGAGCAAGGAGGAACAAGACGAGCATTGGAGAATTTTCAAATTTCTGGATTCAGTTCCAAATCAAGTTCTTCTTTATTTCTTTAAGTTATTTTCATTAAACTCTATGTGTAACTTGGAGTTAGAGATGTTATTCACATTTATGATGTTCTAAATTTCTAGACTAAGATTGTTCTTGAGTTGTTTTGTGACTTGATTATTATTGAATTCAATACAATATTCATGTGTGGTGATATTTGTATAAGTTAATACTTCGACAATAAATTGAGAAAGTGGGTCAAAAATAATCAGATGTAACAAGAGTTAGTGACTTAATAATTCATCAAAATATTAGATTGATAATCATATGAAGAGAGATCTTGTGTGAAAACTCAATTATTCAATAGATCATTTAAGAACTATTTCAAACTGTTAAGCAGTTTTTGTGAATTGAGAGATTGCAAAATCTATAATTTCATAATCAATTAGGTTTAATTGGTTAGGTCTTAAGAGAGAATAATCAATCCCTTTGAAAAATCTAGGATGGACACCTAATTGAATCAATAGTGACTAAGGGAGCAAAATAACAGTAGAATGAATCCTAAGCTTAATCTTTGATTATCCTAGCATAATTGTGGCAACTTAATTGGTAGTTGGTTAGTTGCTTAATTTTATTTGATTGCTTTAATTTATGTTATTTATTTTCATTCAATTCACAATTTAATACCTTATACAATTAGGTTTACTTAGTTTTAACTAGTTCCTTATAGGATCGACACCTTAATACTACAAGTTTACGATCCATATACTTACGGTTATTAAGGGTTTTATTATAGGAAGTTGCTTAACAGATGTCATATTAGTTGTTTTGGGACCCACACTTAAAATAATGCTATATTAGCATACTTAACAAAATCCTAACAAGAGTTTAGATTTTTGTTAATCTAATATTTAAATGATATAGTCTTATATTATGATAGTCTTTTTCAACGCTATTAAATGTTAATATTTAAATTATATTTTATTATAAATGTTAGGTAGCTTAAAGCACTTTTTTCTTTAATTTTTATTTTATGTTCAAATTAAGTATTTTTATAATAAATACTTTTTAAAATATAAAAATGGAAAACTAGAAAAATGCATCCATAAATTAGTCCATACAAACAATCCCTAAACTCCTTTTTCTAACCCTATTAAAAGTATGTAACTAGTTGAAGTTCACATTAGCATTTATAAGGTTCTTGATCTCTAGAGATAAGTAGAATGTAAAATTACTGCTCATAATTAGTGTTATTTTTTTTAGATTCATGTAACCTAAGTTTGAAGGTATACTTCCATAAACCCTCTAGGTCTTACTAATTTCATAAAAACTTAAGAAATTTGTTTATGCATACTACAATTTTACCCTAGTGTTCGTTCAATCTCTCTATTTTCTTATGAATTCAAAAAATTTTCCTTTAAGTTGTTGTCACAATCGTATGTCTTATTTCTCTCTATTCAAAAGTTTCAAAACAAGTAGTTTCTGTAAAAGAAATTCTCTCTATCAGATCTCCATTACATCTCCCCCTAGTTTGTCATTCAAGTCTATAATATCCATAAATTCTCTCTACAATCCTCTCTCTTTGGTTTGGCAATAACTTTCACATTAATGATAATAAATGTTTCAACATTTTTAATAATGATTCTATATCTATCATGTTTGTTTACTAGCTTGTATTAGAGAGAGTATGAGAAATCCTTATTTGGCTTTGACAAAATATGATAAATGTGAGCTTAATTAAATTATTCTATATTTGTCAAGATGTCTTGGTTGTTAAGGAACTCATATAACATGTTGTAGGGGTAAAAAAAGACTAATGATGCGATTATGTCCTTAAAGATTATGGTGAAAGGTGCTATTATACATATGGTGTGTACTTCTGAACCTCAAGTAGGATTGGACAAAAACCTTAAGTGCCATTTTTGGGAAGAGCTAGATGAGGTGATTTAGTAAACACCTCCTAAAGAGGGAGTTATTCTAGGAGGAGACTTCAATGGTCATATAGGAGCAACCTTGGATGGATACTCATGGACTCATGGGAGTTTCGGGTATGAAAGGGATGTTAACGGGATCACTTTGTTAAATTTCACAATCACCAACTCCTTTTTGAAGAAAAACGAGGAGCACCTGGTGACTTATAAGAATTGAACCATAAAAACTGAAATTGATTACTTCCTTGTAAGGTAGAGTGATTGACCTATCTGCAAGGATTGTAAGGTGATATCTAATGCTTGCTTATTAACTCAGCATAGATTGTTAGTTTTATTAAGGGTTAGAGGAAGAACAGAAGTCCTAAGAGATATATCATAATCAAATTATGGAATTTGAAAGGGGATAAGGTGAAACAATTTAGTGATAGAGTATTTTGTAAACAAAAATGGAATTTGGTAGGAGATGCTAACCAGATGTGGAGAGAGCTATAACTCTTTTAAGGAATACAACTAATTTAAAACCTTAGGTGTTTTTAAAGGACTGAGGGGTAGTAAGAGGGATTCTTGGTGGTGGAATGAAGATCAAGAAAGAGCTAAGTTCAAGAATGCTGCCTATAAAGCTTTATTGGATAACACCATAAAGGTGGAGAGAGTTGATAATAAAGTAAGTCAAAAATTGGCAAAGAAAAAGGCAAAGATGATAATTTCAAAAACTAAAATTAGAGCTTACAAGAAACCATATCAAAGATTGGTTAACAAAGATGGAGAAAATGATGTTTTTAAGTTGGCAAGATCTAGGGAACGAAAAGCAAGATATTTATATCAAGTTCATTATGTAAAAGATGAAGTAGGGTAGGTGTTTATAGCTAAAAATGATATCAAAAGAGGATAACAGAGGTACTTCTATAGCCTTTTCAATGAAGGCATAAAGGATAACATCTTTTTAGGTGACCTTAGCTTGTTTGAGAGGTTTTGTAATTTTACTTGGTGCCGACATATTACAAGGGATGAAATTAAGAAAACATTAAGGGAGATGAAGAGTAGTAGGGTAGTAGGACTTGATGAGATACCCATAGAGGTGTGAAGGAGCTTGGGCAAAAAGGGTATTAATTAGCTAGCCAAGTTTTTTAATGTGATCCTTAAGTTTAGCAAAATGTCGGATGAATGGAGATTTAGTATGTTAATTCCTTTATATAAAAACAAAGGGGACCCGAAGTTGTAACAACTATAGAGGCATCGATTTACTTAGTCACACTATGAAGTTAGCGGAGAATGTGATTGAGAAGAGAGTGACAAATGATGCTTCTATCTTGAAAAACTAGTTTGGTTGCATGCTAGGAAGGTCTACGACAGAAGCTTTACATCTCCTTTGAAGGTTAATGAAATACTATAAGGAAAGACAACGTAACCTACATATGATTTTTATTGATTTAGAAAAGGCTTATAATAGGGTATGTAAGGAAATTATGTGGAGGTGTTTAGAAGTCAAGGGAGTTGCTATGACTTATATATGAGTTATTAGGGATATTCATGAAGGGGTAAAAACTAGAGTAAAGATGATATGAGGAGATATGGAGCATTTTTCTGTAGATATTGAGCTACACCAAGGCTCCTTTTTAAGCCCCTTTTTGTTTGTAGTATTGATTGATGAGCTCACCAAGAATATCTAAGGGGATCTGCCTTGGTACATGTTGTTTGCTAATGATATTGTTTTAATGGATGAGACAAAAAAGGAGGTCAATGCCAGGCTTGAACTTTAGAGGGAAATGTTAGAGTCCAAAGACTTTACATTAAGTAGGAATAAGATTCAGTATGTAGAGTATAAAATTTAGGGACACATGGTGGTTACCAATGTGGAGGTAAAGATTGGTTCAGAAGTTATACATAAAATGAGTGTTTTAAATATCTAGGATTTATCATCCAAAGCAACGGAGAGAAATAGTTTACCAAATCAGATCAGGGTGGTTTAAATGGAAAATTTTATGAAGAATTTTGTGTGACAAGAAGATACCACTTAAGCTTAAAGGTAAATTTTATCTTTTAGTAATTAGGTCGGCCATGCTATATAGGATAGAGAATTGGCCTATCAAATAAGTGTATAGTCATAAGCTAATAGTGACTGAGATAAGGATGCTCCATTAGATGTGTAACTTTACTAGAAAAGATAAAGTCAGGAATGTAATGTTAAAGGAAAAATTAAAGGAAGATAATATTATTGACAAATTAAGAGAGACAAAGCGTAGGTGGTTTGGACATGTTAAGAGGAGACACCCAAATGTTCTAGTGAAAAGAAGCGAGAAGATTGTACTTAAAGTCTGTTAGAGACAAAAAAAAGGCCTAAGAAGAATTAGGGAGAGCTGATCAAGAATGATATAGAAATGTTGGAACTTAATAAGGATATGACCCGTAATAAAAAACTTATGCTTAGTAGGATATAGATAAAAGATCCCTTATAAAGATATGCTTGTAATTCTCATAAGTCTTTTTAATTTTTCTTCTTATAGTTAGCCTAAACTTGTAAGTTGCACTTACCTTTGAGGGATTTAGCTAAGTCTTGTTTTTCCTACCTAACTTGTTTAGTAGTATGGATCTTTCTAGATCTTGCTTGTCAATTGGATTTCTACTGGGTTATTGTTGTTATTGTAAATTTTTATATTATATTTTATTTTGATATATTGTGTCAAATTAAGGTTTAGCATATCCATTTATCATGCTATATGGATGGAATGCTGCTACAATTGGTAAGATTTAATAGGACCCTAACGAAGATAAAATTTATTGTGACATCGGCATCATTTTTGATAAAATTGATTTGTAATTCAGTAACTCATATGAGAAGAGAGGTAAGTAAACCTTTGGTGGCAAATTGGTTTATTAGCATTTTAAACCTTTAATATTCTTATTGTAGGTAATTAGTCATTGGTTGCTCTTTAGGAACTTTTTGATATCCAAGTATTTATCTCGAGTATAATATTACGTGTAGTTGAGATAAAGAGTAACTCCTTTAACACATAACTGGGTGGAGGAGACTTCTATTTACATTGCACTCTTTGTTATGAATGTTTAGGTTCATTTTTTTCACATAGGAAAGAAATATAAAACGTGGACTGTTTACATAAATATTAAGAAAAAGCTCATAAGTTTAGTGATTTAAGTTTAAAAATTGTGTTTTTGGTTATGTATGTTCGCAAGAATTGGTATTTTGATAGTCGAAATCGAGTTAGGCTCGTAGATTTGCACCCGTGAATTATTAAAAGAGTAATATGGATTAGCCTGATATGTACATGGCTGAAACCTATGAACTATTGAAAAAAAAAAAGATGGATTAGCCCGATATGAATAAGCTTAGAAACTCATGAACAAATGAAAGTCTTGGATGGATTAACCATCAGGAATAAGGTCGGAAACTCGTGAATTGCTGAAAGAATTAAATGGATTAACCTGATATGAATGAGGTAGAATGCTAAAAACTCATTTAACCCATTACTCAAGCCTTAACAATGTGGGTTTAAGTCACATAGATTCAGAAAACCCGTGAATTAGTGGGGAATTAGATGAATTAGCCCGATCTGAATAAAGTTGGGCTTATTTGTGAACGAGAGAATGTTAAAAACTCTCTTAATCCATAACTCAAATGTTAAAATTTTATTTGTATATAGATAATATCTCTACTTGTATATAAAGTCTCTGTAATCGGTTCAACGTCTCAATACTAACACTACAATTCCCTCACAGGTCACCGAGGAAAAGTGTCGTTTGGGGTTTCTATACCCTGATATGTTGCTAGGCGTACGACAGACGCAAGTTGCCGGTTCAAGAGGCTCAAAGCAACTTCATTATAACTTCACAAATTAATCATGACAAACCTTTTTGGTGTGCTATCTCATCGAGATTTTGGCTGCTAAAGCTGAACAGCACCTAATTCGTGAAAACGAAATCCACACAAAACTTGCCTTCACAATTTTCGGGCACATGCCTATTTCATATGATAAACATTCACATGTATACCAATAACTATTTTTTAAAAAATTCATTAGTTAGTGTAAGATGACTAGTATAAATTGTAATAATCATAGTTACTACTATTGAAAAATTACGACAGGATTCGGTCCCTTATGCAACGGAATAAATATGAAACTTTTTTATTTTGATTTTTTAAAAGTCAAGTTCACTTTAAATCTGCAACACGATTAATACATAAAATATAAATCTTAATTCATACTTTATTGTAAAGCTTAATCATTTTCTTGTTATTTCTCTTGAATCGTTTTTGAAACCTTTAACTACTATAGCTGTACAAGTATCTGATCTCTAACGATATCTACATAACTAGTTGAGAGAACTATAAAACTATTTTAGAGAGGGTTAGACAAGGATTATTAGCTCCCTTGGAGCTTAAGTCTATTTATAACAGGTTTTGAGTATTTTAATAATTTAATTAAAATTAAATTCTAATTTCAATTAAACTTTAATTAGAATTACAATTAATTTTAATTGAATACTAATTGTAACCAATAAGATTCAACATCTCATATTTATCTTTATTTATTAAATATCTCATATTTAATCATAAAATTTATCAAAATTTATAATCAAGTCCAACTTGATTAAAAGATCTCTCTCTTTAACCTGTTGTTTATGCGTGAGCTGTTAGGTTCTTAAATATGTTAGCAATGGAATAAAATTATAACCCTAAATTATACTTAGTATTAGATAAATTGCTCCTTTAATTTATCTTTGATTCTCTAATAAAAAATTTATTTCTATAAATAAAGATTGGCATTTAGCAATGCATCATATAACCACCCAAATATTTAGGAATATCAAAGTAGTTTGACCAACCTTTCTGTGTGTTATTTTCTGTACAATACAATAATTTCATCATATAATGTTCTAATTAGACATAGAGCATGAAATTAATGTCTACTATATTTGAGTCCAATCATGTTAGTTATCTACTACTAGTAATTGATTCAATTAAAGACATTTGAAAAATATTTTCAATTTTTCATTCTATCTTGTGCAAGAATTTCTGAATCAATTCTAATCGAGAATAATCAAACATTTTTCCTAACTATTTTAGGGTGATGAGTCTTATATTGATTACTTAATTATCTCTATATAATTCATGCTATATTCAGTGGCTACCAATTGAGCTACCATTGACTAAAATAGGTCATAAGTAGTTTCAAATCCTTATATAAGATAACTTTGGAGATCTTAAGTCAAAGGATCATAATAAGAATTTCCATAGATATACAAATAACGTTACGAATTGAATTTTTATATGGGGTCAGTTAAGTGAGTTTATTTTCTAATAAACATCCAAACGTTTGTTTAAATATCTTTATGCTTTAGTATATTAAATTGACTAATTCCTTCGTAAGGAAAAAATAAAGCGTGCTAGTCTTTTTACGTTTTATTAATTTTTAGTCTTAATAGAACAATGACTGGGAATAATTTAAACATAAATGCATTATGAATTTCATAATTATAATCTCATTATGATTTCATTTGCAATGTATATTTATTCCATGGACTTTATCACATAATGTATAAGAAAAAAGAATAGCTTTAAATAATTTTGTCACTAAATTATAAACAACCGATTGGCTATAGGGAATAAACCAATAATCTTTCACTTACACTAAGACAACTATTTTTAACTATCTTATATCATATCACCATATGACAATCATCCTATTGCTAGGATAGTGGTTTAGTGTGAGAATTCTACAATATTCTCTATAGTGAGCACTTAAATCTTACAACTTTATTTTAATTATCATCATCATTAAGAGAAATTGCCTAAATACATACTTGAATCTTTGATGGGACGTTAGCTCCTTTTACATGCCCTCTAATGTTCTATAATACGTTACTATTTGAACAATAAAAGAAACTATACTAAGTTCTGTAACTCATTAATCCATTTAATCATTTCTACTAATTAAATGTATTATAGTCAGATTAACAACTAATGGGGTATTGAAATATTTTTAATATTAAAATAATATTGTTCCAAGTAAAACATACGTACCTTAATTATGATTTATTTATAAAGTTAATATCCTCATAACCTTAAACATATCAACTTATAAATAGAATAATAGATATCTTTAATACTTTACAAGTATCCAATATATAAAATACTAAATACCTTTATTATATTATCTATGTATTTGGACTAAAAATAGGTAAGCAACTTTCATATATGTAGATCTACTTATCATAATTAAGTTGTTGCCTTTTCATTTCCAATATGAATTGTTCTTAGGCAATTATATTTTCAATAATTGAATATATGAATTATTGTTCCCTCTAATGAGCAATATGTCTTTATATACTCCCGCTAAAGAAGATAACTGTATTCCCAATAACTTTTTTGTAGGTATAATAAATTCACAATCATTTCAAAACCAAACTCTTTAAATTCATCATAAAAGTGAATCTTTTAAATTCTCATAGCTTTTTAACTATAAATCAAATATACCAACAAAGGCATTAGTTTTAATTGAATATATTGTTATGAGATTTGAACTTTTCAAATTTCATCTTACTCTCACTTCTTATCTTAAGAACCATTTTCCTATAATTACACATTGAAAAAAATAGTTTTTCTAATGAGTTTGTAATATTATATCCAATCTTTTGGATTTCTCATAACCTTTTATTATCCAATTTAGTTATAAACTTATTGGATAATATATGTTTCATAGTCTTAGCACTTCGTATCTAATATGAAACCATACTATTTGACTCAAGTATAATTTTTGAAGTTAAGTTGTTATATTAGGCATAACTATAGAAGAAATAAATATTGGATCATATAATATCTCATATTGTATATTCCTCCTTACAAAATTCCATACTATTATAAAATTTAGTTGTGGAGGTATTTATTAGAAAATTTCATCCCTTATAGATAACCAAAAAATTAAATGTCACAACATTGATCTCATTGAAGTGCTTTAGCATTCTCAAAGCTTAATTTATACTTAAGTTTAAACTATTTAAACTTTTCAAAACTTTAAATTAATATTTCATTTAATATTTATCACTGTATCACATAAAGTTACTAGTACATCTAATGAAATATAAGAATCATCTTTTTATGAATAGTTATTATTACATCTAATACGTCATATGTATAGAGTTAACAATAAAATATTATCATAATTCTTTCACCAAAGATTGATTTAGTTTTT
>JANQBM010038914.1:0-10457 GCA_025594535.1 Erythroxylum domingense | reverse complement strand
TCTTCAATCTCCCATAATCAGGCTTTTTGTTGAAAAGTATCTCAAAAGGACATTTCCACTGCAGAATAGGAGTTGGTAGTCTGTTTATGATGTGCGTAGCAGTGAGCATTGCTTCCCCCCAGAAACGCTTGGGTAATCTTGCTTGAAACAGAAGTGCCCTTGCAATTTGAGTCAAGTGCCTATGCTTTCTTTTCACCACTCCATTCTGCTGAGGAGTATAAACACAAGTTTTCTGATGTAAAATCCCCATCCGCTCCAACATATCTCTACATGTCTTATTAACAAACTCAGTGCCATTATCAGTTCTAATGCTTTTAACTTTGCAATTAAACTGATTATGCAGCATAAGTAAATACTTTTCAACAGTTTGAGTGACTAGTTGCTTGTATTTAAGCAAAAAAATCCAAGTTGCTCTACTGAAATCATCGACAACTATCAACATATAATGAGCTTGATTAATGTATAATTTGATGTAAGGTCCCCAAAGATCTATGTGCAACAACTCCAGTATATTTGTGGTTTGAATTGAAGAAGTGGGAAAAGATTATCTGTGTTGTTTGGAGAAATGACAAACGTCACAAGTTTTATTATAACTAGAAAAACGAATACAAGGTATATGTTGTAGTACAGGAAAAGAGGCATATCCCAGCCTTTGATGCCAGTAAGTGGCATTATTCTCACTAATTACAGTTGAATGAGAAACATAATTACAAGTAAGAAGAGGCTTATCCAATGAAAAACAAGTATTATGAGAACTGCCATATGATTCAACAGATGAAGAGGAAGGAAGATGAAAAGATTGTGAGGTGAGTATGTATAAATTGCCTATGACTTGACCAGTAGCAATGATAGCTTTACTCTGCTGGTCCTGTATGTAATAACAAGAAGGAAAATAAGAAACAAACACATTAGCATCTTTAGTAATTTTGTTGACAGAAAGCAAATTGAATTTGAAGGAAGGAATAAGTAGAACATCTTTAAGTTGAAGGGTAGAATGTAAGGTAACATGGCCTGAATGTTTAACATGTTTCAGACTATTATCAGGGAGATGAATAAGCACAGGGAACTGGAGTTGTGCAATATGTTGCATAGATCTTTTATCAAAACACATATGATTGGATGCTCCACTATCAACTATCCAGATATCACTTAAGTTTAGTGAATGAGCATTAAGAACATGTTGTATTTTTGCTACCTGACCTGCAAAATTTACAAGATCAGTCACCATGTTCACATATTCTTCAGTAGGTTGCTTTCCTTTAAGGATTTTGGACATCTCCTTTCGAATTAAGAAATTCACCATACTAGTAAGATTATCATCAGAAGCCAAGTCATCTACAGGTGTTGTATCAGACTGCTCTCGTTGCACCATATTAGCCATTTCTCCTCTCTTTTTTGCTGCTTTCTTTTCTTTCAATTCTTTGAACCAATCTAGATAACCATGGATTTTAAAACATGAATCCCTTGTATGACCAGGCACATTACAATTATCACAAAATCTATCTTTCTTGTTAGCTGCTTTTCGTTTAGAACTACTGCCCTTATTATTGGAATTCTTGGCCAAAAGAGCACTGGCTTCTGTAACATTACTGCCATAAACCATACTCACTTGTCTTTGTTTTTCAACTCTCAGAACCATAGAATAAGCTTTATCCATGTTAGGAAAGGGCTCAATATTCAGTATCTGACTTCTCACATTATCAAATGTTGGATTAAGTCCCATCAGGAATTGCATTAGTCTAGCAGGTTCCTCTCTTTCAGCCAATAGAACAGTCAATTCACAACTACATCCATTACAATGACAACTAGGTAGAGGCATAAGTCTATTTAATTCTTCCCAACACCGATTCATCTTGCTATAATAAGCAGTAACAGAATCATTACCCTGTTCTAAAGAAGAAACTTCTCTTTGCAATTGATACCTAAGAGGACCATTGCTCTCTCAAAGTCTTTTCTCAATCTTATCCCATAACACCTTGGAACTAGCACAATAGATGAAAGTATCAGACATCTCCTTAGTCATAGAATTCAAGAGCCACGCCTTAATCATGGAATCAACTTCCTTCCATTTCTTGTAGAGAATAGGACTCGTAGGAGCAGGAAAACTTCCATCAATGAAACACACTTTATCCTTTGCTTCAAGACTAGTTCAAACAGCTATACTCCAGGTAAGATAATTGTTACCTGTGAGAGGAGAAGCAACCAGAAGCATTCCTGGATGATCAGAACTTTGCAAATGCAATGGATCTCCATCATCGCGATTCATTGCTGCAGAAGGATCTTCATGAACATCACCATGTGAGCTAGCCATGGCTTCAAAAAACACTGAATGACTGATAAAAATAGAGTATAAGGCCAATCATCTAGCTCTGATACCATGTAACAGAGGAAAAATAGAAAACCAGATGAAATATAGAGAGAATTCTAGAATAGAACTTCGTATCTGATCCATGAACTGTACAATAGCTTATATACAAGTTTGTTAGCAACTGCTTAACTAACTATTGTTGTCAGTAACTATACTACCGTTAATAACTAACTAACTATACATAAATATATCGTAACAGAGGCTCTCACAAGATTTTGACTTTCGTACAGTACTCATCCATATTAAATCGGTTAGAAAATGATAACAAATTGTTAAATTTGTATTAGATTTTTCGTATAAGTTATATAAAAAAATTCTAAATACCAACTAATATTTTGTAATATAGAAAAATACGGTCAAATTTGTAAATTTAGAAATATTAAAGGATTAAATCAAAAGGATTTTTATGTTAATATTTTTTAACCTAAAAATATTTTATAAGACAATTATTATGTTATCATTTCGGGTATTTGGTTTTGATATTACTGCATTGGCCCTGTTTGATAATCAATTAATTACATTAGCTGTTAACTGATTCTATCAACTGTTAGTTGATAGCTGATTATATCAACTAATTTGACTATCGGATTACATTAGCAGTTTGTTAAAGATGTTTGGTAAAATTAGTTGCTTAGTATTAACTGTTTACGTGTAAAATAATTTATGAAGACATGACTTTAAATACAATTATAAGGATATGAATATTATATATTTTAGTATTTCGTTAAATATTCCTATAAGAATTTAGAATTTATATATTTAATTCTACAAACCTTGTCATCCCTAGAGCAAAATGTATTAGAATACACACTAATATTGTTTCATATAAACTAATTAAAAGGTGAACCTGGAAAAAAACTAAATTATATTCTTCATTTCTTTCAAAGAGAAAATCATGATGTTAACACCAAATGCACTAATCAACAATCCTTCATGTCTTCTCATGAATGACAATAGCAGATGCCGCTTTTGAGGGTAAAAAATTTGGATATTATATTCAGAACCTTGACTGAATCATCCGGATAAATGTACAAACAAGAAAATTTTACTTGTCCAACCTGGTTGTATCATTTTCATTGCATTTTGTATTTTACCACATTTCATATACAAATCAATAAGCACGTTACTCGCTGAAACATCCATTTCTATTCCTCTCCTAAATACATGATCATGAATTTGTTTGCCTTCCTCAAAAAATTCAAGCGCTGCACAAGCACTTAAAACACTGGAGAGCACATATTGATCAAGAACAACATTAGTTTCCATCATTTGGTTATAAAGTCGCAATGACTTCTCACTTTTCCCATTTTTGGCATAGCCAGATATCACGGTAGTCCAAGTAACCATACTCTTCTCCAAAAAGCAATCAAATACCACTTTCCCTTTATCAATTTCACCACTCTTCACGTAAAAATCAATCTAAGGAACTAACCACATAAATATCCTGATCAAAACCAACATTAATGACTAATCCATGCACTCGCTTACCAATACTATCACCTCCATTATCACCACCCACCCCTGCACAAGCTCTCATAACACTAGCTAATATACACTCGTAGGTATACCCGAAACAACATCTTCTAAATTCCAAAAACACTATCAAAGCTTCCTTGTAAAAACCATAATTGCCATACATAGAAACCGTGGAAGACCAAGAAATCGAGTTCTTCTTAGGCAACTGGTGTAATAATCTTCGGCGATTTCTCATTCTACTAAACTGAGCATAACTGTGTTCATTACGACAAAGGGTAAGATCGTCAGAAACGAATCAGCTAACTCTAAATACTGCCTTGATGAACTCGTCAAAAATTAGCTCTCCTAACTAAACAAATGAAGAGCTTTTTAATATGATCAAACAGCTCATTTGAGTTAAACAGATGAACAGATTTTCACCAAACACGTGGTCTCTACTTAAGAAACTAGGAAAGAATAGAATATTAAAGATACTGTCCTTTTCTTTGTTTTTTTAAAGGAAAACTCAGGCATTGACTGATAGCCTAGACAAACACTGTCCTTTTCTTGCACGTTGTCACTAACGCTCCAATAAGTGCTAGTCCAAGGCAAAGGGACCATGTTGACTGTCGGCACACAACTCGTTGATGTCAATCTGAAAGCTTGATATTGGACTGAACCTTATTCTGATTCAAGAGTTTGTTCTGTGGAAAAAGAGTTGCCTTTGTGCTTTCGTTTCTTGGGTAGGGTGCTTTGGAAACCATAGTTTGTTTCCTTCAACAACAACAGTTGTTTACTTCGAGGATCTCCTTAGTTGGTACCTGATTACTCTAAAACTTAGAGAAACCGTAGAGTCTAAAATTCGCAAATCACCAACTGGAATCCCATTGATGGGATTCCCAGAACAGCCTCTTCAGGAAATGCAGAAACAAGAGCAGACA
The DNA here is from genome assembly GCA_025594535.1 of Erythroxylum domingense. Classification (NCBI taxonomy): domain Eukaryota; kingdom Viridiplantae; phylum Streptophyta; class Magnoliopsida; order Malpighiales; family Erythroxylaceae; genus Erythroxylum; species Erythroxylum domingense. Next base: position 5,693 of record JANQBM010038914.1, on the reverse strand, counting down.
CCACAAGATCCACGGTTTGATATGATTGGAGGTACTAATGACAACATCGGACAGAAGCCAGTGCAAGTGGTGGTCAAAGGTGGCGGGGCAAGTAAAAACTCAGGATCTGATTGGATGATATCAATCCGAGGAAAGCTTAAACAGGCTAGAGAAGACGACGCTAATTCATGGTCAGAGCTGTGCATCTACAAAGTCCCTCAGTCCCTACGTAATGTTGATTTCAAAGCTTTTGTCCCCCTGAATGTGTCTCTGGGACCGTATCACCATGACAAGAAATGTCTGCGCCAAATGGACCGCCACAAGTGGCGTTTTCTTCGCCGTGTCCTGAAGCGTACCAATCAAGACATAACGGTATATCTTGATTCTGTTAGAGAGGTTGAAGAGGCAGCTCGGTCATGTTATGAAGGGCCAATTCCTCTTAGCAGCAATGAGTTTGTTGAAATGATGGTACTCGATGGTTGCTTTGTTCTCGAACTCTTCAGAGGGGTTTCTGAGGGATTCGAGACCCTTGGTTATGCTATAAATGATCCCATTTTCTCAAGGCTTGGCTCGATGGATTCAATTCAGAGGGATATGATTTTGTTAGAGAATCAGCTTCCTCTCTTTATTCTCGACCGCCTTCTGAAACTACAGTTAGGATGTGATTTCCAGAAAGATGTTGCGGAGTTGGCTGTCACGTTCTTTGATAATCTAATGCCAACCTTTCTACGAAAAAAAACTTTTGACCCCCCGTCTGATGCACGCCAGCATTGCCTTGAAATTTTTCGGAGAAGTCTCATGGGCGGATCAGAACCTGATGCCCTATTGTACAGACCGAGACCGAGACCGTCACCTAATAGTGACGTTGCGGAGAAAGGACGACATCATGTGATCCATTTTTCGACGGAGCTCAAATATTCTGCTATCAAATTCAAGGAGATGGAGATAGGTCAATTTTTTGATATAAAGTTCAAGAATGGCGTCCTGTGGATTCCTCGACTCTTGATTGATGACCGTACCGAGTCGCTTTTTCTCAACCTCATGGCATTTGAGCAGTGCCATTTCGATTGCAGCAACTATATAAACTCATATGTGTCATTCATGGACAATTTGATAAACTCTTCTATGGATGTTGCACACCTCCATTCCTGTGGCATCATTAAGCATCGCCTTGGAAGTGATTCTGAAGTTGTAGACCTCTTCAACAGGCTCGGTTGTGGGGTGCTTTTGGACATTAGGGACAACTACCTCAGCCAAGTGGCTGCTGATGTAAATGAATATCACAATCGCAGGAGGAATGTTTGGAAAGCAAGTTGGAAAGCAAGGTGCAATGTTTGGAAAGCAACTTTTAAACACAAATATTTCAACAGTCCCTGGGCTATCATCTCCTTGATTGCTGGTTTTGTTCTGTTGCTGCTTACTTTCTTGCAGACATTGTATGGTGTCTATGCTTATTATAGGCCAAGCTCTTGAGTTCAAAAACCCTATGTTTAAGCTTTTTGTTTCCATGTATTTGAGTATTACAGCTTATCTACAGCAATAAACGTCGTCGCTCTCTGTTTGCATAGTTTTTTGTTGAATAATAGTTAATCTTGAGCAAAAATAATAATTATTATTATTATTATCTTCTTCAAATGCATGAACTCTACAAAAATACCTTGTCACAAGTTGAAGACATTGTTCGTTTTTACATTATATCGAAGTTTAATAAGACAAAATTCAACCATTAAAGTATAAATAAACACAATAACTTTATTGTCATAAAATTTGTAATAAATGAGTTTATAGAAAATTTTAAAAAGATCAAATTGCTTCAAAATAAAACTTGAGATTTTGGTGTATAGAATTCAAACTTTGTCTTCAGAAAATATTATTTATTTATTTGATTTAATGATATTAGGGCAGATACATGCTCTCCCTTAATTGGTCAGGTACGTTGGTAGGTTTCCCTCTCTATACTGGAACACGCATGCTTCATTTTAGTACTGAAGTCGCCATTGTTCTGGCTTTTCCTTCTCCAGGTGAATCGATCGAAGAGGAGGTTTAATGTTGGAGCTCTGGGTAGTCCTATTGCTTCTACAAAGTAACTCTGATTCGTCATGTTAATTTGCTTTTGTGATTGTGACATGTATGTCTATGGAGGCGGGAGCGATATAACACTCCGTAAAGGATTTAAAAAATTGGTTGATTAGAAAAATTTGTCAATTCCGAATACTTCGTATGCTCATGTACGTATGCATGTCACTCTAATTTTAGTTCATTTAACGGTTTACTAATATGACAATATTTAACATTTATATTGTTTATGTTTTAGGTACTAAATCTATCGACTTATTCACTCCATTCTCATGTCAGTTAGTTATAGCGGAAAAGCTGTTGCAAGAGGGTGTAAACAATACCCTACTGTTGAGGAAATAATTGTTATTGTTTCAATTGATGCATTTGAACGTGTAAAGACCTTCTGGAGAATCTAGAAATCGGGGACTCATTTATCTTTACCGACTCTTATGTTACTTGAAATCTAAAAAATAATTATATCATTTTCAGTTAACAAGTCAATCAATTGAACTCAATTTTAAAGTTTATTTATTGTTGTATCTGTAATAATTTGCCTAATAATATATCTACTATTTAGGAGTCAAGTTGCGTACTATTAAATATAGATTGTTATTGTTATAGTTCTGAGTGTATGAATTGGATAACTTCTAATTCAAAATTTGTACTATTCTATATATTATATTATTATATTAATAAAAATTTTAAAAATTTTCATTATTAATTTTTGCAATGTTAGTAAATACTAATGATTAATTAATGTTACTGTTTTAAGTCTTAAAAATATGTTGTGAATTTTTTATTCCAAATAACATGTTATAAACATTCAAAACAAATCTCCAATAAAATATATCTTAAATATGATAGATTATAAAAATATTAGTTTAATAATTCATGAAAATTTAAATCATTTGGTGACGATTTTAAAATATCGTCGTTGAATGTTTGATATTTAGCGATGATTAAAAACAGTCGTCGTTGAATATATAATATTTTGTGATTCTTCACTAAATATTAACCTTGTAGTGACGTTTGATAATATCGTCACAAAATACATAATATTTAGTGACGATTTACGAATATCGTTGCAAAATATTTGAAAAGCTATGATAACTTTTATATATTACATCATGATTGCATTATTTGGCAACGAATACCATTAATCGTCACTCATTGATCTCGATCGTGGGACGATTTTATGTTAAAGTCGCTAAAGGTACAAAGGTTCCAAAAAACTCTGTGGCTTTTGTCAAAAGGTAAAAAGGTTGGTGTGACGTTGCGGATAGACGAGATCAAATGATCCATTGTGCGACGGAGCTCAAAGATTCTGGTATCAAATTCAAGGAGAGGAAGGCAGATCGATTTTGGGATATAAAATTCGAGAATGGCGTCCTGTGGATTCCTCCACTCTTCATTCGTGACGGTACCAAGTCGCTTTTTCTCAACCTCATAGCGTTTCAGCAGTGCCATTTCGGTTGCAGCAACTATATAACCTGGTACGTGTCATTCATGCATGGACAATTTGATAAACTCTTCTATGGATGTTGCACACCTCCATTCCTGTGGCATAATTGAGCACTGGCTTGGAAGTGATTCTGAAGTTGCAGACCTCTTCAACAGGGTCTGTCATGAGGTGGTTTTCGACATTGGGGACAACTACCTCAGCCAAGTGTCTGCTGATGTAAATAACTTTCACAATCGCAGGTGGAATGTTTGGAAAGCAACTTTGAAACACAAATATTTCAACAATCCCTGGGCTATCATCTCTTTGATTGCTGCTATTGTTCTGTTGCTGCTTACTTTCACGCAGACATTTTATGGAGTGTATGCTTATTACAGGCCAAGCTCTTGAGTTCAAAAACCCTATGTTGAAGCTTTTTGTTTCCATGTATTTAAGCGTTACAGCTTATCTACAGCAATAAACTTCGTCCCTCTCTGTTTGCATAGTTTTTTGTTGAATAATAGTTTAACTTCTTCAAATTCATGAACTCTACAAAATGACCTTGTCACAAGTTGAAGACATTGTTCGTTTTTACATTATATTGAAGTTTAATAAGACAAAATTCAACCATTAAAGTATAAATAAACACAATAACTTTATTTTTCATAAAATTTGTAAAAAATGGGTTTATAGAAAATTTTAAAAAGATCAAATTGTTTCAAAATAAAACTAGAGATTTTGGTGTATGGAATTCAAACTTTGTTTGATTTAATGATATTAGGTAAGAATAAATTAAATTTATGTTGGGTCTAAAGTAAATTAATATATAATTTATATCCATTAATACAATAATATTTTTCATTAAATAATAACTAATATTAATTATTCTTTTGAGCACAAATTTGAAATTTAGACTATACAAAATGATAATTATATTAATATTGACAATTTAATAAAATTTAATCAAATCCTTTAAATTAAAATATTAATATATTTCAAATCCAAATAGTTTGTAGAACTCGTAATCTTTGTGCTGATATAATATGTAGAACTCATAATCTTATATGACTACTATGTTTACATTTTCACTAACAAAAAGTATTTGAATGGAAAAATTATTAATATGAGAGGATGCAATTAAACAAAAGATAATTAAAAAATAATCATATAAAAACCAAAATTTTGTATTAATTATAACATATCATATCAATCAAAAAGTATGCAATATAATATCAAGTTGGGTTTCAAGCAATACCAATATTTTGACTCTGGTGTGTCTTCGTCAATAAGATACGACAATCTAGGGCAGATTCATGCTCTCCCTTAATTGATCATGTACGTTGGTAACTGGAACACGCATGCTTCATTTTAGTACTGAAGTCGCAATTGTTCTGGCTTTTCCTTCTCCAGGCGAATCGAAGAGGAGGTTTAATGTTGGAGCTCTGGGTAGTCCTGTTGCTTCTCGAAAGTAACTCTGATTCATCATGTTAATTTGCTTTTGTGATTGTGCGTCTGCCATCTATTTTTCGATTACTTCCTGTTCTCTATAATTGACGAGGGTGCGTCGAAGAGTTGCCTTAAATTAAAAAGTTTTAAATTAATCATAATTTTAAAATGTTTAATATTTTTTATTTTGTTAAATAATAAAATTTATACATAATTCAAATATGACAATTATTATAAAATATTAATATGACGTGACTCACTGCATTATTTACATTAACAAATTAATATGTTAAATTAAAAAAAATTTAACATTACATATTAAATTTCAAACTAACATAATAAAATTGAGTGAAATTTAAATTTTTGTATAATTAACTCCAGATTAAATGAGTACTTTTTAGTTTTATTTTCTTAATCCACTTAAATATGCCATTTTGCTTTATTACTTATATATGTAGTGCACTTTTTGCTCCTTAAAGGATAGTCAAGTAGGTAAAATGAGAAAATATATGGCTAAAAAATTTTATGTTCGAATCTCCCTATTTATACTCTCTCATTCGAATTTGTCGTAGAAGACTTACCTAATGCAGAATACCCTATTAGCCTAATTTACAGGCTATTATATCAATTCAAAAATTTACCCAGTACTCATCCAAAGAATTAACAATTGCAAGTTCTTCCGGAAAAAAAAAAATGTAATGAACCTTTACTATTTGGGCATGTACATTTAAAATATCTTTGACTAAATGTCCCCTCCTAACTGGGAGCCTAC
>JANQBM010038898.1:0-10458 GCA_025594535.1 Erythroxylum domingense | reverse complement strand
GGGAAATATCAGAAACATTAAATGTTGCACTAACATTATACTCACCAGGCAAGTCCAACTTGTAAGCATTGTCATTGATCTTTTCAATGACTTGAAAAGGACCATCTCCTCTAGTAAGCAACTTAGATCTCCTTTGGGTTGGAAATCTTTCTTTTCTCATATGAACCCAAACCTAATCACTAGGTTCAATGGACACACACTTCCTTCCTTTGTTAGCACTAGAGGAATATTGGTTATTCCTCCTCTCAATGTTTAGCCGTGCCTTCTCATGAAGGTTCTTCACAAATTCAACTTTTCTTTTTCCATCCAAACTAACCCTTTCATTCACAAGCAATGGTAACAAATCCATAGGAGTTAGTGGACTAAACCATAAACAATCTCAAAAGGTGAATATGAAGTAGTAGAATGTACAACCCTATTATATGCAAACTCAATGAATGGCAAACATTCCTCCCATGTTTTCATGTTCTTTTTAATGATAGTGCACAATAATTGAGTTAAAGTTCTATTAACTACCTCAGTTTGTCCATCAACTTGTGGGTGAAAAATAGTAGAAAAAAAGTTTAGTACCCAACTTAACCCAAAATACTGTCCAAAAGTAGCTAAGGAACTTAACATCCCTATCAGAAATAATACTCCTAGGTACACCATAGAGTCTCACTATCTCTTTAAAGAACAAATCAGCTATGTTAGTTGCATCATCGGTTTTATGACAAGGCATAAAGTGTGCCATCTTAGAAAACATGTCAACAACTACAAAAATCGAATCCCTACCCCTTTTAGTCCTAGGCAGCCCCAAAACAAAGTCCATAGATATGTCCACCCAAAGTTCACTAGGTACAGGCAAAGGAGTATACAACCCATGTAGTACAACCTTAGACTAGCTTTTTCATGCAATGCATCTACTACATATGCAAATAATATCTGATTTCATCTTAGGCCAATAAAAGTGTTCATGCAATACTTTTAAGGTTTTAACAACACCAAAGTGTCCTATCAAACCACCACCATGTGCCTCAAGCACAAGCAATTCACGCATAAAACAAATTGTTATGCAAAGTTTACTCTCCCTAGACAAGTATCCATCATGCTTGTAGAACTTACCAAATGTTGTTTTGTCACATGCACTAAAGACATTAGAAAAATCAATATCATTAGCATATAAATCTCTTCTATATTCAAATCCAAGCATTTTGGTTTGCATAGAGTTAACAAGAACATACCTCCTTGATAGTACATCAGTAACTATATTCTCCTTACCTTTCTTATACTTGATCACATAAGAAAAAGTTTCAATGAACTCCATCCATCTAGTGTGTCTCTTGTTCAACTTACCTTTCCCCCTCAAATGCTTCAAGGAATCATGATTAGTATGGATCAAAAACTCCTTAGGCCATAGGTAATGTTGTCAAGTCTCCAAAGCTCTAACAAGTGCATAAAGCTCCTTGTCATATGTAGGGTAGTTCAATGAAGCACCTTCAAGCTTCTCACTAAAATAGGTTATAGGACTCCTATCTTGCATCAAAACAACTCCAATACATATCCCTGAGGCATCGCACCCAATCTCAAAAGTTTAGTAAAGTTAGGTGGTGCTAAAACAGGTGTTGAACATATCCAATGTTTAATATTATTAAAATCATTCTCTTGAGATGTATCCCAATGGAATCCCACATTCATTTTCACCATCTCAGTCAGTTATAGTGCTAAAATCTTTGACAAATCTCCGATAGAAACTAACCAACCTATGGAAAGATCTTACCTTAGTAATGGAAGTAGGTTTCGGCCAATCTCTCATAGCCTTAATTTTGTCCTCATCAACCTCTATACCTTTTGTACTAACAACATAACCAAGAAACACAAATTTGTCTATGCAAAAAGTACAATTATCAAAGTTAGCAAATAACTTTTCTTTCCTCAAAACAGCAAGTACACATCTTAAATGTTCAATATGGTCATTCAAACACTTGCTATAAATCAGAATATCATCAAAGTATACCACAAAAAACTTACTAATTAAAGTTCTCAAAACATAGTTCATTAACCTCATAAAAGCGCTAGGTGCATTAGTCAACCCAAAAGGCATAACTAACTACTCACACAAACCATATTTTGTTTTAAAAGCTGTTTTCCATTCATCACCTTCTTTCATTATAATTTGGTGGTAACCACTTTTAAGATCAATCTTGGTAAACACACAAGATCTATGCAATTCATCAAGCATATCATCTAATCTAGGAATAGGATGTCTATACTTCACCGTTATGTTGTTCACAGCCCAGCAATCAATACACATTCTCCAAGTCCCTTCCTTCTTGGGCACTAATAACATCAGAACAATACAAGGACTCATGGTTTCCCTTACATACCCTTCGCTCATCAAATCCTCCACTTGCCTTTGAAGCTCCTTAGTCTCCTCTAGGTTGCTCCTATAGGCTGGATGGTTTGGAATGATAGCTTCAGGCATAAAGTCTATTTGATGTTTAATGCCTCTAATGGGTGAGAATCCACTGGGAATCTCACTAGGAAATAGATCCTTGAATTCTTGCAGCAAGGAAATGACAAAACTAGGAAGAGAAGAGTTAGTTTCATTAGTGTTAAAATTAGATTCTTTGTACAGCAATAGAATCATGGGCTGGTGGTCCAGTAAGGCTTTCCTAACCTCACTTTCCTTTGCAAAGAAACTCATCTTCTTCTTACCCTCTCTCCTATCAAGATCCTTATTCTCCTTAGTTGGCTCGGCCTCTACAACATTATGCCCATTCACACTACTTTCGGCCCTCATCACCTTTTCATGTTCACCCATCTTTCTAAGCTTCAATTGATCCTTATAAATCTGATTGGGTGTTAATGGAACAAGGGTTATTGGTTTCCCATCTTGTACAAACTTATAATGGTTCTTGAAACCATCATGGATCACTCTCCTATCAAATTGCCATGATCTGCCCAATAAGATATGGCTTTTATGCATTTGCGCAACATCACAAAGTACCTCATCACAATACTTTCCAATAGAAAAGTTAACAAAACTTTCCTAGTTACCCAAATCTCCCCACAATCATTTAACCGTTGTAATCTATAGGGTTTAGGGTGTTTTATGGTAGGTAAGCTTAACTGTTCTACAAGGGATATGCTAGCAACATTGGTAAAACTCCCCCCATCAATGATCATGCTACATACCTTAGACTTGATATGGCATCTAGTGTGGAATATGTTCTCCCTTTTTTGGACAAAATCATCCACCTTGTTTTGAGCATTCAAAACAAGCCTAGTTATAAGGGATAGCATCTCCACTCCATCTACGAGCTTACTAGCTCCACCATCATCACTATCATCCACCAGAGATGGCATGTCATCACTATCATCATCACTCTCGGTCTCCATTTCTCGATTTTCCTTCATAATCATCAATTTCTAGTTTGGACATTGAGAAGCAATATGCTACACCTAAACAATGAAAACACTGAATATCATGAGAACGATTATTTTGGGTTTTAGATTTACCTTTGGGCTTGTTGGAGTCATCATCTTTAGCCTTGATAGGCTCGATTTTGGGCTTAACATTCTCCAAGTCCCTTCCTTCTTAGGTACTAATAACATCAAAACGACACATGGACTCATGGTTTCCCTCACATACCCTTTGCTCATCAAATCCTCTACTTGCCTTTGAAGCTCCTTAGTCTCCTCTAGGTTGCTCCTATAGGCTGGACGGTTTGGAATGATAACTTCAGGCATAAAGTCTATTTGATGTTTAATGCCTCTAATGGGTGAGAATCCATTGGGAATCTCACTAGGAAATAGATCCTTGAATTCCTGCAACAAGGAAACAACAAAACTAGGAAGAGAAGAGTTAGTTTCATTAGTGTTAAAATTAGATTCTTTGTACAGCAATAGAATCATGGGCTGGTGGTCCAGTAAGGCTTTCCTAACCTCACTTTCCTTTGCAAAGAAACTCATCTTCTTCTTACCCTCTCTCCTATCAAGATCCTTATTCCCCTTAGTTGGTTCGGCCTCTACAACATTATGCCCATTCACACTACTTTCGGCCCTCGTCACCTTTTCATGTTCACCCATCTTTCTAAGCTTCAATTGATCCTCATAAATCTGATTGGGTGTTAATGGAACAAAGGTTATTGGTTTCCCATCTTTTACAAACTTATAACGGTTCTTGAAACCATCATGTGTCACTATCCTATCAAATTGCCATGGTCTGCCCAATAAGATATGGCTTTTATGCATTGGCGCAACATCACAAAGTACCTCATCACAATACTTTCCAATAGAAAAGCTAACAAACTTTCCTAGTTACCCAAATCTCCCCACAATCATTTAACTGTTGTAATCAGGGTTTTGGGTGTTTTAGGTAGGTAAGCTTAACTGCTCTACAAGGGACATGCTAGCAACATTGGTAAAACTCCCCCCATCTATGATCATGCTACATACCTTAGACTTGATATGGCATCCAGTGTGGAATATGTTCTCCCTTTTCTGAATAAAATTATCCATCTTGTTTTGAGCATTCAAAACAAGTCTAGTTACAAGGGATAGCATCTCCCCTCCATCTACGAGCTTACTAGCTCCACCATCATCACTATCATCCACCAAAGATGGCATGTCATCACAATCATCATCAATCTTGGTCTCCATTTCTCCATTTTCCTTCATAATCATCACTTTCTAGTTTGGACATTGAGAAGCAATATGTCCTACAACCAAACAATGAAAACACTGAATATCATGAGAACGATTTTTTGGGTTTTAGATTTACCTTTGGGCTTGTTGGAGTCATCATCTTTAGCCTTGATAGGCTCGATTTTGGGCTTAGGAGAACTCCCAAATTTCTGATTTTGCTTGTTCCAATTCTGCCTCCATGTTGAGTTAGAATTGTTGATGTTCTTTGTTGCCTCTTTTCTTTTGAGTTGTCTCTCCACCTTCATAGCCATGTGTACCATGTATACACATAATACACTCTTATCAATTTACATGTAGCCAATCTACATTTAATACATGGATAGTTATAGACTTAGGGTTAGACCACATAGTCATATGTAATGTGGCCATACAACTAATATTGTATAGTCCTTTATAGTGGTCTCACATACGTTATACCAAATTTTGGCTATGCAAAGAGAGGTTTCCATATCATTAGGATACATTCATCTTAATGGTAAATAGTTGGTCAATACCTTATTTGACCAATCATTAGGTATCTGTACATGTCAAATGCATAACTATTAATTTCGTAACCTATGATAACTAAAGCAATACCTGGTATACTATCCCAGGTATTTCTACAACCATACTTAGATAGGTAAGTAATAGCACCCATACTAAACCATAAGTGGTGTGGTTTAGTATGGGTGCTATTACCTACCCATCTATGCCCTCATATGCTATACCCACTCTAGATTTAGTAAGCATGTAATGTTATAGGTATATGATCATGTATGCATATGGAATGATTTTACATGCAATTTACACAGATTATGCACCTATCACAAGGCATAGATGGGTATAATGTTATAAGTTTATGCCATCGCAAATGTGAGTAACCATCTAGAAGGTGTGTTAATGGTGTGTATGAGCTATGCAGGTGGGTTATACCGCCCCAATTTAGCACAAAGCATAGATGGGAAGTATACATATGTTATATATTGGCTAGCATTCTCTTTGGTACGTTATCATAACAAAGAGAAGGTAGCCAATATATGGGCCACTTAGTATATCATCACCATATCCACACTCAATCTTTCATATTAGCATTATGGGTCATATAGCCTGGTTATGAAGGTACATATAACCCAGGCTATATGACCCATAATGTATCCAATTTTATACATTATCAAAGTAGTCTTAGTGGTTTTGATAAGTTGGGTACATTGTAAATACACATACTAGATATTCAAAAACCATCATTATGTGTGCAACCATAGCTTGGTTGATACCTAATTGTTATATGCAAGTGGATCAGCAATGGAGATGGTTACCATTACTTTATATAACCTATGGATGGGCACCATGTACAGTGAATGGCCCCTAGTAAGGCATCCCTATGATAGAGCTACATAAGTATTTGGGTAATACCATCCATTTATATCTAAGGGTGGTAAGCCACACATATTGGGTAACTATAGTAAGGTTAGGTCTTACACCATTATGGACATCTCATTATATAGTAAGCGCATATGATATGATATGATAATAGTCTCATATCACATGCCAGTGTATATAAACATTATGTTGGTCCTAATGCCATATAACGTATGGCATTAGGTATTTGTACATGACCCATGCATAAAACTAACCAATAGGGTATATTCTACTAGTATGTGCGTATTATTACCCTTACATGACATGTGGCACTGGGTACGAGGCAACTCAAATGTGTGACTAGTTGTATATGTAATTCCTCAGTAATTCAACCTAAGTAAGTATTTATTACACAGATGATGTTCCCACTTATGGTACAATATCCCATATGTAATTATTTGTTCATATACCAACCACCTATTTGGGTATTATGTATGCATTACTATTATTATCCCAATATGTGGTTATTAGTTAATGATACAAGAAGCCATGGAAGCAATGGAGATCATGGTGTCACATGCCAAGACAAGCTTACATTGCCAAGCGGACCTATTACAAGGCAATGTGCAGGAAGGCTTAAACAAGCACTTCAAGGGTTGTCACCTTACATCTCACCTTGAGGACAAAGCCGAACCATCCATGGAGAATTCAAGTGGAGTAGTCAAGCTTGTGATTCTTCTAGAAAGGGCATGTGGAGGGGCTAATACTTAGCCAAATTTCAAGACAAGTTCAATTATTCTTATGGGCTTAATTTAATATATTGAGCTTGTTATTTATCCTTTATTTATTAGGGCCAAAAGACTTGTTATGGACTGGATATTTATTTGTAAGCTTGCGTTAGTTTATTTTACGCCTCCATTAGGCCCATTCCCCCCTCCCTTAGGTTTATTTAAGTTATTTTGGTCTTATTTAAGTTAGTTTAGCCCAATCCTAAGTGGATTAGGATCAAGTTGCATTATTGGGCAATAACTCCTAAACTAGATAGGATTACACTTGTTTTTAGCATTAAATGGGTTTGTAACCTATTCCTTTTAGGGTTAGGAAGAAGGGTTATAATACCTTATTTTATCTTTGTAAACTTCATATTAGTTGATTAATTAAGTTCAGAGATATTCTCTTCAAGAAAACATGTTCTTCTTATTGTTACTTCAAGGATTGCATCACTTATCTGGTAATCACTTATGGTGTGTTCAATTCTTCTGTTTTCTTTGGGTTTGGGTCTCAATTTCATATAATTGGTGTTTGAACTAGTATGTTCTTAGAATAGAAAGATTGGGGATTTGATTCAGTAGGATTAGGGGGTTTCAAGAACCTTTTTTTCTTGAAGTTTCTGTATCAGTTGGTATCAGAGCTTTGGCTTAATTCTATTAAACTTGTACGTATCTTTCATTGTTTTCTTTGTTGTTTCCTTAGAAATAAGTAAATAAAATTAGGGTTTAATTACTTGGAACGAATTTGCCATTATTGGTTCTTTATGTTCTTGTTTCTTTAAAAAAACATTAGTAAGAAAAGAGAAGAAATTTCAAGATTGATCAAGAAACATCCAAGACTGTGAATCTTTGAATCTTTGTTTGATCTTTCATTTAAGAGTTGTTATATTCATTCAAGATTCATCTATATTGTCTTTCTTTCATTCAAGAACCTATCAAGAAATGTTTTCTTTGAATCTTTTGTTCAATTTTGGAATTTTGGCAGATTATGATTAAAAAATTAATAATTTGGTCTCCGGTTTGGTAAGTTTGTCATATTATTTTTTTTTGCTTTTTTGTTTCTCGGTTTATTTCTTTTTTCGGTACCTATCTTTTCTTCTCTATATTGATTTGAACAATTGTTGCATTCATAATTGTTCAATTGACACAAGAATTGTTACCTACACTACCCTTCATTAGTGTAATGGCACTTTGATTTATTTCCGTCTATACAATATTTTGCTTCTAGATTTATTTCATCTATTCTTTTTCTTCGTTAAGGTCGTTGTTATCTTTTATGCTTCACGAACTTGTTGCTTGTTGATTTCCTTAATCTTGTTGAAGTGATCCTGAAGAGTAACAATAAAGGAGGCACTTTAGTGGAAAAAGGAAAAAGTGTGAGATTATATAGTGAAAAAACCATATTATTGGTAAAACACAAGTGAGAAATTATTTTCTAAAGAGAAACACATGAGGGAGTGTTGTGAGGCTTCTAACGTTTTCTTGCAGGAACTAATCATGTCTCTAATAGCAATAAAGATGGAAACAGTGATGGGAGTGGAGAAGACCAACGAAATACATTCTTTACTCTTGAAGCAATGCAAAATCAATTCAAGAGAATAGAGACTATATTCCTTGAAGTCAAAGACAAGTTTGAGCAGCAAGATAGAAACTTTGAAAGACAAGATAGGCTTTTCAGAACTATTCAAGCTGAATCTTCAGGGAATAATGGGACAAGAAGAAGAGAGAACCCTCCAGCTCATAATCATTATCACTATGAGGAGGAGCAAGATGAAGATGGACTTGATGAGGAAGAGTGGTATGGAGGTCGAAAAAATGCAAGAGGTAGTAGAGGAGATAGAGGCCAAAATAGAGGTGGTTATAGAGGAAGAGTTGAAAGAGGCAGAGAGGAGGAAGAGATTGAAAAGGTAGATAGAAACATTGGCAGCATCAAAATGAAGATTCCACCATTTAAGGAAGGAATGATGCAGATGCCTACTTAGAGTGGGAAAGGAAAGTAGAGATGATATTTGCCTGCCATAACTATTCTAAAGAGAAGAAGGTGAAGCTGGTGGTAATTGAGTTCTCTGATTATGCTACTATTTGGTGGGATCAATTGATGGTTAGTAGAAGAGGAACTAGAGAAAGACTAGTTGAAACCTGGGATGAGATGAAATGCATCATGAAAAAGAGATTCGTGCCAAGTTACTACTATAGGAAGTTACATCAAAAACTCCAAACATTGAGGCAAGGCATGAAGAGCGTGGAAGATTACAACAAGGAGATGGAGATAGCTATGATAAGAGCTAACATAGAGGAGGATAGAGAGGCTACAATGGCTCAGCTCCTTGCTGGTCTAAACAAAGAGATAGCCAACATGTTAAAGCTTCATCAATACTTGGAGTTGGAGGACACGGTAAACATGGCTATGAAGATTGAGAACAATTGGAGGGAAAAAAAGCTTCAACAAGAGCAACACCTCGGGATCTTCAAATTCTTAGGGTCCTAAATGGCCCAAGAAGGAGGAAAAGAGCTAGGATAAGTCCTATGACAATAAGGACATGTCCAAGGAAAAGTGGATAACCTCTAAAGATATGCCTACATCTAATGATCAAAATCCTAGCACTAAGCAAAGAGACATCAAATGCTTCAAGTGTTTGGGTTTAGAGCATAAGGTATACCAATGTCCTAATAGGAAGATCATGTATTTGCAAGATGGGGTAATTGAATAAGAAGATAGTGATGAAGATGATATGCCTGAGTTGGAGGATTGCACTGATGAAGAAGTTGAGCAACCCAGGCCGAAGCATTAGTCAGAGGCGAGCTCTCAATGCACAAGAAAAAATAGAGCTAGATGAATAAAGGGAGAAGATATTCCACACCATATGTTTAATTAAGGTTAAGATGTGTAGTTTAATAATTGATGGAGGTAGTTGCTCCAATGTTGCAAGCACGATTTTGGTTGAGAAATTGGGGCTACCTCTCATTAAGCACTCTAGTCCTCATAAGTTGCAATGGCTTAATGAGTGTGGAGAGGATAGAGTGAACAAGCAAGTGCTAGTGGTGTTCTCAATTGAGAGATATTCTGAAGAAGTGTTGTGAGATGTAGTTCCTATGCATGCTGGTCATTTACTATTGGGGAGACCATGACAATATGATAGGCGTGTAGTGTATGATAGATTCAAAAATAGCTATTCATTCAAAGGGGGGAGAAACGCTTCACATTGTGACCTCTTTCACTAAGAGAAGTTCAAGAGGATTAGTTGAGACTTGCAAAAGCCATGGAAGAATAGAAACTTGGAGAGGCTGAGAGTTTAAAAAGAAAAAAAAAGAAAAAGAGGCCATTCAAGAAAGTAAGAACAAAGGCCCAATTGAGAGTAAGTGTACTAGTGAGCAAACAAAACAGAGTAGTGCAATTGAAAAAGGAGAGAAGAGTGAAAAAAAGAGTGGAACAAAAAAAGTACTTTCTTTGCAAAAGAAAAAGAGTTGAGGAAGGTCATGTACATGCAGAAATCATTGGTTTTGCTTAGGAATAAGGAGTTATTTTATAATGAGATTTACCTTGACCCTTCTTTGCCTACTATGTAACACCCCACTCCCGACCCGACCCGAACCCGATATCGACGGTGATATCCGAATCCGTGCCCTGTGAGGGTGGCGTGTCACATCACTTCACTCAACA
>JANQBM010038875.1:0-10459 GCA_025594535.1 Erythroxylum domingense | reverse complement strand
TTAAAGCAAACAAAATGTTTTGAAAAAGAAAAAGTGGGCCCAAATTAACGATCATTGATAAGAGTATTCAAAAAAAATTTATATCAAGTTCTTAAGTGTTAAGTGATGTGACATGCCACCCTCGCGGGGCACGAACTTGGGTATCACTATCGATATCGGGTTCAGGTCTGGCGGGAGTGGGGTGTTATACAAATTGATTTATCAATCTCTATATCTAAATAGAACCTCTAAAAGCATTAAGATTTGTGAAATTCTATATAAGGTTTAACATTAATACCAAAAGATTTATGTAAGCAAATATCTATCACACGTTTGCAACTACCAATATTAATGCCTTAATCAATTTGTAAATATGTTTTCTTAAACTAATTTATGTAAATTCATATCTAATTCAATTGATATATTTTATTAATCAAACATTAAAAACAATAAAGATAATTCTTAAATATAAATTATTCCAAAACTAACTAAAATTAATCTATAACAAATAAATAAAAGGTTCCCTTAATCTAAAATTTTTTAAATAGCTAATCATCATCCTTAAAACAATAAATAAAAATAAAACTAGAAAAATCATAAAATTGTTTTTTGATGGAATTCTCAATCTTTTGATATTATCCTCTTAGTTGAGATGATCTTGAATATATTTTATATTAAAAAACAATTTGGAAATCCTGCATTAGGTTTACTTTCTTTAAAACTTTATGAAAGCATTATTTAAATTCTAGGGTTTATGAATGTTATGATGCTTTTTAAATAGGGAGTTACCATAATGAACATGATTTAAATCACTTTTTTTTTCAACATCATTTTCAACACTTGAATTTAGAATTCTTGTCTAGACAATAACATGGGCTTTAACATGACCATATGCAAGAATGTTTCTTTAGATCCTTATTATAAACAAGACATATATGAGAATATTTTTAACTTGTTCATTAACTATCTATATCTAAAGATGAACACAACCTAAAAGACACCCTTTTTTTAGGTCATTTTTAACCGAAGATGGATCTTCCTCTTATTTTTTATATACATAACTCTTTAATTCTTAATAATTCTTCAAAATTACCTAAAACATCAAATAAAATCAATTGAGTATCAAATCAAGGTAATTTATATAAAAATGTAGAAAAATTTTAAAAGTTTCCTTAAAAAACACGTATATATTACATGTACATCACTAAGTCATAAACCCTAGGTACTTCCTTTTAGCCCCTTATTTCATTTCCATTCCAAGCTCTAAGATATTAAGTATTTCACCTTCATTTTAGCACCAACATTCATTCTAAACATTTTATCTTCATTTCAAGCTCTACAACTCGTTTTATATACTTTATCTTTATTTCAATTCCTAAGATTCATTGTCATCATTTTATCTTCATTCAATCCTGTAAGACTCATTATAGGCATTTTGTCACCATGTTAAGTCCTAAGGTTCATTATAGGCATTTTATCCTTATTACAAGTCTTAAGACTCATTCTAGGAATTATATCTTCATTTTAATCCCTAAGATGTACTTGAAATTTTGTCAGCATTTTGCATCTTATAACCCAACTCTAGTTATTTCCATTTTAAAATCCTAGGACCCACTTTAGATGTTGTTTTTATTTTAATCCTTAAGTAAAATCATAAACTCATATGCATTCAACCTAAATTTCTCTTCTGCAACACATTCCTTAAACTAATAACTAAAAATATCTTACTTTGAACTTGAAAAATTTGCAAAAATTTTTAAGGACTTAAGTAACCAATTAGGCATGTAGGGTGAGGTAACGTCTTTTCCAATTCTATAATTGACCCATAAACTTTTATACTTAGGTTTTGGAATTTATAAGTCCTTTCCATTTAGTTATTTTTCTATCTTTCCTTAATAAAGTAGAGTAATGACTATTTTATCCTTATTTTCATTGTAAGTCAATTATACTATTTACGGCATGGTAAAAAAAGGTTAAAAATATAAGCCTTTACCTAAAGTGAAAAAAGGGACCTAAAGAGGTATCTAGGGATTTAAGACCAAGCAGGGAGTCCTAGATAGGTGTCTAAGGTTTTTTCCAAAGTGAGAAAAGGAACCTAGAGATGTATGTAGGGGTTAAAAAATAGGGAGCAATAATAGGAACAAAGAAAGGCATCTAGGGATTTAAAACTAAACGGGGAGTTCTATTAAGATATATAGGGCTTTGCCTAAAGTGAGAAAAGGTACTCAGAGAGGAATCTATGGATTTAAAATTAAAAGGAGTCTTAGACATGTATCCATGTTATTTCCTAATTTTTTTAATAAAAAAGACTTAAAGAGGTATATACAGATTTAAAACTAAACATGAGATTCCTTGATAGGTATATAAGAGTTTGCCTAAATTAAAGAGATATTTGGGGGATTTAAAACTAAGCTAGGAGTCCTACAAAGGTATCTAAAGGTTTATGAAAAGTGAGAAGATCATCATATAGAGCTAACTAAAGGTTTAAAACTAAATATAGAGTCATAAAGAGGTATCTAAGAATTGACCTAAAGTGATAAAAGGAAACTAAAGAAAAAACTAGGGATTTAAGACTAAAAAGGGCTTTAGAGCATTACCTAAAGTTTCCCTAAAGTGAGAAAAGAGACATAAAGAGATATCTAAAGGTTTAACATAAATGGGGGAATCCAAAAGGGGTATATGATATTTTTTTTCCAAAGTGAAAAAAGTATTTAGGGAGGTACTTTAGGATTTAAAAACTAAACAGGGAATCCTAGAGAGTAATCTAAGGGTTTAGCACAAATTGAGAAAAAGATCCTAAAGAATTATTAAAGGATCTAAGACTAAATAGAGATTTAAGATCTATCTAGGATTTATCCTAAAAAGATAATAGGAAAGTAAAGAGGTGCCTAAGGATTTAGAACTAAATAGGAAATCTTAAATAGGTGTCAATGGTTTTATCTAAAGTTATAAAAGTAACCTAGAGAGGTATCTAGGAATTTAAAATTAATTGAGGCGTTCTATAGAGGTATCTAAGGTTTTTGTACAAAGTGAGAAAAGGGACCTAGAGAGGCATTACCACTTTAAAAGAATGGGGGTTTGAGATAGGCATATAAGATTTTTCTTAAAATGAAAAAGGGACCTAGAGAGGTATCTAAATATTTAAAACTAAACGAGGAGTTATAGAGAGATATATAGGGATTTTACTAAAGTGATAAAAGGGGAGTCCTAAAAAGGTTTCTAAGGTTTTCTAAAGTTGAGAAAATTAACTAAAAGATTTATCTAAGGGTAAAACACAATGGGAATCCTAAAAACTTATCTAGGGATTTACACAAAATGACAAAAGAACACAACTAGATACCTAGGGATTGAATTAAATAGGTATATCAAGAGACTTATCTAAGGTTTTCCTAAACTGAGAAAAAGGACCTAGAGAGGTATATAAGGATTTTTTAAAAAAAAGGAGTTCTAAAAAGGTATCTATAGAATTGTCTAAAGTAAGAAAAGGTACCTGTAGAGATATTAGGGATTTAACACTAAATAGGGACTTTCTACAAGTATCTATGTTTTTGTCATCAAATGCAAAAAGGAATCTAAAGAGGTATTTAGGGATTTAAAACTAAGAAAAAAGTCTCGAAGAGGTATCTAGGTTTCTATCCAAAGTGAGAAAAGGTAACTTAATGGATATCTACGAATTTAAAACTAAATGAGGAGAATTATAAAGGTATTTAGGTTTTATGCAACAGTGAAAAAGAAATCCACAAAGGTATATAAGGATTTCAAGCCAAAATAGGAGTGTTAGAGAGGTAACTAAGATTTTGTTTAAAGTCTGCAAAATGGACTTAAAGAGATATCTAAAGAATTAAAACTAAATGGGTAGAGTCCTAGAAAAGTATATAGGATTTGAAGATGAGTGGAAAAAACCTACAAAATTATCTAAGGGTTTGTACAAAGTGAGAAAAGGATCTTACAGAGGTATCAATCGATTTAAAAATAAATAGAGAGCTATAAAAAGGTAATTAGGATTTGGTGCAAAGACTGGAAAGGAAATGAGAGAGGTATTTAGGGATTTAAAACCAACCATTAAGTCTTAAAGATGTCTACTTTTTTTAACCAAAGTGAGAAAAGTAACTTAAAGAGGTATTAAGAAATTTAAAATTAAACGAGGAGCTCTAGCGAGATATATAAGTTTTTCCCCAAAAGTGAGAACAAGGACCTAGAGAAGTATTTAGGGATTTAAAACTAAATACAGAGTATAAGATAGGTAAACAGAATTTTTTCCAAAGCAAAAAAATTGAACTAGGGATGTGTCTAGGGATTTAAATCTAAATAAGGAGTCCTATACAAAAATTTAGGAATCTAAACAAAGAAAGAAAATGAACCTAAGAGGTATGAATTTTGAACAAAAAAGGTATTATTAGATAGGTATATATGGTTATGCTTGAAGTGAGACAAGGAATATGTTTAAGTATATGAGGGCTTTACACTAAACAGGGAGATCAAGAGAGGTATATAGGTTTTCCCAAAGTTTGAAAAATGGACCTAAAGAGGTATTTAGGGATTTAAAACTAAAAATGGAGTTATAAAGAGGTATTTAAAGGTAGCCCAAAGTAAGAAAAGGAACCTAGAGAGATCTATAAAGATTTATAACTAAAAGGGAGTTCTAAAGAGTATTTAGTATTTTTCATGAAATGAGAAAAAGAACCAAAAGAGATTTCTAGGAATTTAAAACTAAATGAAGAGTCTTAGAGAGGTACATAGTGCTTTTCCCAAGATAAGAAAGGGACCTAAAGTAGTATTTAGAAAATTAAAAGTAAATAAGGAGCCCTATAGAGTTAGATAAGTTTTGTCCAAAATGAGAAAAGGAACATAGAGAGGTATATAGAAATTTAAAACCAAACAGGGACTGTGGTAAGTATATATTTTACATGTTATTAGGGGTTTAATTAGTTATAATTTACCACTTATATAACAAGTTTTATATAGATTGTATGATGTTTTCCTATGTTTAGTTTATTATCTTATAGTTGATGTAAAGGAGATTTCTTAAATTTGAGTACAACTTTCTCTATAATTATCCATTTGAGGTGATATTAGATTTATTAGAAAACTAACATGAATGAAAAAAAATTTTTTAGAAGATATCAAAGGTTAATTTAATCTGAAATGTGAAAAATTAAAGAAGTTGGTGAAGTGAAAGTTGTTGTTAGACACACTAAAAAGATAAATGCCTATTTCTCGCGAGGTTTAAGAGATTGAGAAATAGTACAAAACTATTGTCTAAGTGCATATATGACTAAAACCAAACTCAACGTGATTTTATGAAGAAATAAAAAAATTAAAATTAATTATAAAATAATATTGTATACTAGTTATGCACTTATTTAAGACAGTAAAAGTTCTAGAACGGAATCAGTGCCAGTGTGGATGCTAGTCTGATGTTTGTTCTCATATCACACATTTTAAAGATGCAAAACAAATCATAAGTTCAAGCATTCTAGGACTTTATTTCTTAACCCTAGTTATAAATTCTATCATTAGGTTTAACTAGGAGGAGTTTTAGATGTTGTATGATAAGCTTTTAGTTATTTTATAGTTTTGATCTTTCTTAGCATTAAATAAAGGATTTGGAGTAAGATTGGAGAAGCACATGATAACATCTCTAATTCTTACCTTTTTTTATTCTCCTTATATTAATATTGATTGGTTTTGGTTTTTTCAGATATATTTATTGGTTAAAAACCTAGTTAGGATTAAGAATATAGTTTGTGATGGATTTTTAAATCATTAGTTCATGGTTTTGATTATTTGTTAGTTAGATTTGTTCTCTTTGTTCTTAATTGTTGAGTTTGTGACTAACCATCATAGATTCAATTTTAGGAATTTTATAAAGGACCAATGGTAAAAAATTCATGTGCACTAAGAGAATAAACACTCTAGATCTAAGGAACAAAAGTATCATATACTATTGTAATAATGAAAAGATTAAACAGGCTTAATGAGTTTGATTAGCTAGAATACATATTTTTAGGTGGTAGTTAAAAACTTAAATATACCTACATGCCTTAAGAAATATATTATTAATTATTATTTGAACCTAAATAATCAATCTTGCGTAAGAATTGGAATTACATATAAATGAACCATGAAACCATAATGTCGAACATTACATGTTTATTATAGGTGTTGCTTTATATAAGGTGTTTGTTTTACCTTAAATCCTCTACAAAATTTGTAACTGAGTTTGCTTTCAAATGACTTTAGAATCACCTAAATTGGACAATTATGTAGAAAGTTATTCTCAAATTCGTGTCTCCTCCTTAAAATCATCACCTGCAAGGCAATGAACTAACATAAGAAAATATCATAAATTTCCATAGAAAAATGCTATAAAAATACTAAATCATAAATAATTTATACCATAAAAACATGTAAAATATGGATCTATCAATTAGCTTGATATGTAGCCATCTCTTCTCTTCATTGTGCTCTATTTTGACTGAAAGTTCACTTAATTTCAAGATCAAGTTAAAATAGGTTATCCAATTTATCACTCTTAGATCTTCTATCTTGCATTAACTACTTAAAAATAAATGAAGTGAAATAAAATAAAGATAAAAACTAATGTTAATACTCATTAAGCCTTACAAATGCTGTTAAAAGATTGATTAAGCCTAACTTTAAGTGTATATAATGAATTGTAACAAATTATTAAACTGAAGTATCTAGATTACCGATCCTAAGTGAATTATATTACTATATTGATTGCTTCTATTTAAACATTAAAACTCAAGAAATAATATTTAATAAAAAATAATTAAGCTACTAAACTAACAAAGGTAAGATAATTAAACTAGTGAAGAAAAATCAACAAAGGTCTTAATGTAATAGGTATCTATTCTCGTTATAATAACTTAAAGTCATACAAAGTTACAAGTTTAATCACCTTATAACTCTTTTATATAACCCTAACTTATAACTATTGTTAGGAGGGTTCTTCGGTGGGGACTTTGGAGGCCTGTGACAACCTCCTCTATTACCAAGATTTGTAGTTTTATAGTTTTCTTAGCATTAAAGAGGGATTTGGAATTAGATTAAAGGAGACCATGAAAACGCTTCTACTTTTTTCTTCCCTTTCTTTGTATTATGTTAAGAGTTTTTTATATTAAGTTTAATAATTAAATACCTAGTTAAAGTTCGGGATGTAGCTTGTAACGGATCTTTTCACTAATGTATGAGTTGATATTCATTTAGTTGAATTTATTCTCTTTCTTTTTTATGATTGAGAGGTGAAATATTACACGTACATTAGGAGAATGAATGCTTTAGTGCTAAAGAACAAAAGTATCCTAGACTATTATGAAAATCTAACAAATTAACTATTCTTAATGAATTTTGTTAGGATGAATTATACATCAAGAGGTGGTAGTTTCCTAATTTGATATACTTGCATGCCTCGAGAGAGTCTACAGATACTTTAGGTTAATTGTTATTTTAAACTGGATTACTAATCTTATATAATAATTAAAATATCATACAAGCGAACCTTATAGCCTTAACACTTTGTTTCTTAATTTCCTTGCACAATTTTTTTAGCTTATCAATTTAATTTTCCAAAATTTGATTGATTTTAATATTATTGTTTAGATATGATTAACTGACATAGTAATAAATTTCCCATAGGATTGATACTTTGGATTACTCTAATTTTAATAACTTGTAATTGAATTTATATGCTTATAGATATATCTAGTTAACATCATCACTATTGAGAAAAACCAACAACAACCACGTAGGATTTTCTTAAGGGATATTCAAATATAGGTGATTACTGTAAATCCTTTATAGATTAAATTAATTAAAAGGGCAAGGAACTGTGAGTTAGATTAAGTCCATCTCTACTTGCTATTGAATTTAGTGGATCAGTTAGGAAAGATATGATTACATTCATTAAGGAATAATATTTGGTGATCCAAACTCTTCCTTTAAAAGGCCTTAAAGAAAATGAACTTCAAATGAGGAGCTTCCTTTACTATATGAGCAATTGAGCAAGGATAATGCCTTTATGTTGAGATTTTTCCCTCTATATAAGACCAATGAGCCAAAAATGTAAATTCAGAGCTTTGCATAAAAAAAAGTGGAAAAGCATTCCATGAAGCTTGGGAATGATATAAAGAGTTGCTTAGATAATGCCCATATTATTAGTACTCCCTTCGATTTATCATACAATTCTTTTACAAAGGCCTTAAACTTACAGGTCAAACTTTAGTTGACACTATAGCATAAAAGATTGTACATAAAAAAATTAGTAAGGAGGTAAAAGAGATCATCGACACTTTAGATACAAATTCTTCAACTAAAATGATAAGGAGAAATTCAAAAGCTTCCTTTTATAAGGTTTAAGCATCTTCAAACATGGAATCTCAAATTGTAGCACCCCACTCCCATCCAACACGTACATGTACACCTTTTGGACAAACATTCACATGCCCGACAGAAATGGTGCGCTAACTATCTCACTTTTAATATATCACATGACATTATAATTAAAATCACAATTAACACAATGTATAAATCCAAAATCTCCGTATTTCATTTTGCAAACCATAATTTACAATGTAGCATGAAATCCATCATTTATGTTTATACAATATCAGCCTATCATAGTCACAGCTCTGTCTACAAAATATGTTGTATACATAAGGATTTAACAAAAATTAAGACTAATTCTTTAGCTCCAGCTGACCGACCTTTGAGATATGTTCTTCTATCCAAAAGTTGTACCAAAAACTCTTCTACACAGTCTTAAGAGTTAAATCATTGTTCTCTTGAACCTGAAAATGTCAACATTGCAATTTGGTTGAGTTTTACGAACTCAGTTGAGTAACCATCCTCGATGGTTCACTCTTGTCATGTAACACACAATTTAAGTCATCATAATTCACTTCATCTCAATTTTCATCATGTAATATCACAAAACACTTTGTACACAATTGTCCCATTTCAAAAATCCATACATTTTATCATTTCATTATAATCATGCAAGACATATTCATTGACAAGCATTCACGCATTTCATACAATACAAGTTCTCAAAACATTGTAATTGCTCAATTTATTCATATCATATGAGTATGCAATGTTTATGAGACTCAAATTTATTTATTACATTGTTATGACTAAGTGCATTTTTCACTGTCCCATATCTGTTGTGGATACCAGGCTTTATCATACTATCCTGTATCTATTGTGGATACCGGGCTCTATCATACAAATTAAGCCATAGGCTTTTACCACTGATGTTTGAGCTGTAAGCTCTTTTTCATTAGCGAATCTGGTCATAACTGCTTTTATATTTCATGCATTCATGGAATAAATGCATTTCTTAGTTTCAATCATCATATTTAGTACACTAAATTCACATTCACATTTCTCATTCACAATGATCTTCTGACTTGGTTAGACATTCAACATATAAGTTGAGAACACATTTATTCAATCACATTCACATTCAAGGAACACTTCCAATGTGTTATTCATGTATCAAATGCCTCAAATATTTTATGTCTAGAATTTAGTACACAACATCACATATCAACTCAATTCAAAATTAAACAAACAATCAAGGTAAGACCATTTTAGGTTACTTATAATTGCTCCCTCTAGCTTATTGCTTTTAAGTCCCGAGAATGTCTGGAAGTGGTTGCTCAACATGCTCTTCTATATGCAATCACATACATTTTCACATTACTACATTATACATTCAGAATAATAAGCACATCTATAAATGTATCATGTATTATGCATGTTCAATGACAAATTATCGAATATATTTCTTTGATACACTTTATAAATAATTTATAACTCCTTCCATGCATTCTTT
This sequence comes from Erythroxylum domingense, assembly GCA_025594535.1. Classification (NCBI taxonomy): domain Eukaryota; kingdom Viridiplantae; phylum Streptophyta; class Magnoliopsida; order Malpighiales; family Erythroxylaceae; genus Erythroxylum; species Erythroxylum domingense. Next base: position 618 of record JANQBM010038875.1, on the reverse strand, counting down.
ACTCCAAAATATACTTTACTCACCTTAACCCTTTCATTCAACATCAACTAAATTCAATGACCAAATTGATTGCATTTAAATCTCAAATCTCTACTCATTTAATTTAACATTGCCTACCTCATTTAAAATGCATCAAACAATCTTATCACACATTTAACCAACTTTTTCTAGATTTTCTCAGGAAAATTTTAGGTCAAATTTTTATGGCCATTTTGACCTAGAAACTGACATTTTGAGACAATAATTTCTTCTATTAAAATATTCCTCTATGTCTTAATTTTCAAATTAAACAAAAATCATTAAATTTGGTTTATGATTCCATGAGTTATGCTCAAAATACCACATACTATGCACATCGACATTTTGGCTAGTGCATGATTAAAGAATTAGTGCACTCCAACTTGTAAAACTCATATCTTTCAATTACGAAATCCAAAAATTACAAACTTTATATTAATAGAAAGTTAAGAGAATCAGCTATAAATTTTATGAAAAAAAAACTTCGTCTGTTTTATTTTGCAAATATAGTGCCTTGGAAAGTAAGTGTATTTACATATACCTTAATCTTCTTCAGTTACAGTTTTGTAATGGAAATATTTATTATTAATAAAATAAAAG